>VVHJ01039810.1:0-32800 GCA_015107715.1 Tylochromis polylepis | reverse complement strand
GTTTTTTTTTCTTTTCCCCCCCCCCCCCCTTTTTTTAGAAGGATATAAATAAAGTCCCTGCAGCCTGAGCCCAATTGCATTACATGGCTGTGAGAGAAACACATGGCTAACAGATTGTCCCTCCAGTCAGCGACATGCAACGCATTTCAATTACAGCTGTGCCGACAGCCTTATAACGACAATGACACAAAGACTGTCTCTTCCTTTGGCTCTGACTGCACCAGAGCAATACAAAGACCCATGCACAATCCTACAACCTGATGAGGCATCACAGAGTATCCAGCTTATTCAGAATGTGCTAGTGTCTTTGAGGAAAACAAAATATGTAGAAAGAAGGAGAGAGAGAGTGCACGCATTTATTTAATAGTACTATATCAGTACTATTTATTAGTACTGGAGGGGAGGAGTTTCTCTTACTGTTCTGCAGTAATGTATCCCTCCTCCTGTGGTGTACACTGCACTCCTGCCACTTCCACGTTACCAACCAGCTCAGAGAAGGACAGACCTAGGTTCAAGCCCTGGATTGTCACCAGTGTGCCCCCTTCCAAAGGTCCAGCAACTGGGTTCACCTACATAGAAGAGAGGAATGAAATAAATATTCTTTGATCAAGTTTTATTCTTGTAGATATTTTTTTGAATAATTTTTGTATATTCTTTTCCACATAATGTGCACATTCAATATTCCATAATGGAGAAAAAGATGCTGTAAAGAGTTAAACTTGGCCAACCCCAAAAGAATTTCAGTTATCAGAAAATGCAAATACTTATGTTCTGACTAAAAATTTGTCTTTGAGTACTGCCTTAAAATATCAACTTTTGGCTGTTTTGGACAGGAAATACTGTCCCATAATATGTAGAATAGCAGAATCACACTTTAAATACGTAACACTGGATCTGTGTAGCCTTTCTTTATTCTTGGGAAGCAAATATTAAGTAAATATACCATAAGTCTGTGTGTGAAATGTTCAGCTTTCATAGCAACTGGGTCTCTTCAGAAAACCTTGAAATCCACCATAATTTTAATGAATAATGCAGTGAATAACAAAGCCTTGAGAAAACCTATTCATAGTCCTTTCCAGTGTCAAGTTAACCATCCCAGCAGGAAACCTTTGGACCTACAGAGCAGAACAGGAGCAATGCCGGAGCAACACTCCCTCCACTCCCAAGCCTCGCTCAGTAGTTGATTCATTCGGCTGCAGCTCCTTCAAAAACCCCAATAATGTGACAGGGACATCAAAGGCTCCCGGCTCTTTGAAGTGGAAGAGCCTTGCATCTATGTGCCTGACCCACTGCGCCTCATTCAAGAGAATGAACAGGAGTTTGTGACATAAAAGATCCATCATCACTTTCTAAACAGACTGAATACGTTTAGCTGTCAAGCACTTAGGGTATTCAGCTGGTATGGAACAAAATGTAAGCTAGGCTCAGGTAAACAGGCACTTGGAAGAAAAACTGGAAGTTGGCCACAGAGAAAATTAGAGTTAGTTATTGATATGTACAGTATGAACTACTTGTGTTTGTTAAAAAGGTGTCTGGCATGTGGTTTTCGGATAGTATTATGCAGTACAGATAAAAGATTTGATTTCAGAAAGTAACTTCTCAAAATCTTCGAATACAGTTAGATTTTTTTTTTCTCACTCTAAAGTCTATCAACCTGTTTCTCTATGTCTTGCTTGCTGTAATGGCAAATAGAATAGCGCAAAATCAGGTATTTTATCCACTATAACAACCTGGTTAAACTCAGTTTTTCTGACAGACATGTTTTGAAACATGATAGTGATGGAGTTATTGTAATGCCATGAGTTGCTTTGTCTATTTCCTTCTAATTTTATAAAGAAATTAAATCAAACATTTACTTATAAATCGCTGGATCTTGAAAAGTAGGTGCAGAAAAAGCACAACTACTACAAATTTGTACCCAGGTCTCAGAAACCACTTCTAAACTAACTTCGTTCTTAACTAACCACTTAATTAACTGCTTAGCTGTGTTTGCATTATTTAAATTCACCATATGCTTAAACTTGATGGCTCAATAGAATGACTCAGCAGCAGACAACCCAAATGCACTAATGAGCCACACACCTCAGTGATGCGTGGGTTGGTGCATTTGACGTTCCTGGCAGAAAGATCCAGCCAGCGGCTAGCGTAAGGGGAGATGGGAGGACAGTGCTGCTTCATGGTGCACCGGCCCTCACCGCTACACCAGCCACACTGGAACTTCCTCTCTGCCCGCAGACACATGCCACAGCTGTCCCGCAAGGCGCTGCATTTGTAGAGATGCACTGTAGGATAACAGAGACAACAGTGTAACAATACTGTGATATATGAGAAGAAAGGCAATTTCAACCTATAAAAATTTAGACCAGCAGGGAGTGCAATTAAGTCACGATTAAGAAAAAGATCACGAGTAATCCAATAAACCCTTCTTTGAAGTTTGCCTTTTACATCCTTTCCAGTAAGTAACCTTTATTTATGGCCATGTAAATGAACTTCCTTAAATAACACAAGGCCCGTTAAAATTCATGGCATGCATATATTTTGGTCAATGGGGATGTATTTAATGTACCACCCACCATGACAGCTGACAAGCACCTTCACTTGCAGGATGATGGACAAGAGACCAAAAGCAACATTAAGAGCCAAGCTGAGCAAATATGAAAAATCATCCTTCACCCCTTCAGGTGTACAAGTGATTGGGTGCTCTTTGATAACACTCCCTGCTATTGTGAACTTTCTCTCAAGGCCCTTCAGGAGCCTTCAAGTGCTCTCTATGACCCATCTATACCCTGTAGATTGAGTGCTTTACACTTCTCTGGTATGGCAGTGATAGATGACAGAGGCACCTTTAATCTTCTCTGGATTGTCAATGATGAAATTGCCGTTCCATACAATGGAGAGGTCCACTGCCAGGTCACTGATCTTCACACCCTCGTACATGTACTGAAAAGCAGAAACAGAAAGTAAGAGAGTGTCCAGAATAGGGGGAGAGAGGAATTCAAAGAGAGACACGGCAAAGAGTGTAAAAAAAGACAGAGAGCGACAGAGTAGGGAAAATGAGGGGATGAAAGGGCAGCAGAGAGACAATGCTTTTAACCATCTGTCATTTCTGCCATGGTTGTCTGCTCCTCTACTCTTTGACATGTAGGGACGCAAACCCAGGCTGGGGTGGCCGATCATCCACATCTGAAGAAAAATGGCCTTTTCATTCATTGTCACAGTGTGGCGAGGTGTGCTTTTGCATTGAAATTTAGCCTGTGATTTTTATTGTGTAAAAAATTGAGCAAGAAATATCCTGTGCTCCTCCATAACTTATGCCTTTGTTGGGGAGATTATGGTTCAAACTAACCTCCAAGAACAGCTAACAGAAGTTAGTCTCACAAAATCCCGTTTTTGAGATACGGTCGTATAGTAGTGGTGTATTTCGTTTTTAACCATGCAACAATTTTCCCTTCTCTCCTTTGTTACTTCCCTGTTACTCCCCTTCTTTCTCTTACATTCTTTTCACAATTCCTTATCACTTTCACTTTCCTCCACTTTTGCCTCGGTGTGCTTGACACTTCAGGCAGTATTCACTGATGCTGATATACCCTATGTACCTTGCCTACACAGCATCCAAGCTGTCTGCCTCATTTGACAGCTGTGAGACTCCCGCTGGGAGTGTTTGAGGTCATACCGAGCTGTTCTGGCACTGCACGCTGGTGCTGTTGAAGCGGAGCGCCGTGACACGGTGGCTGACACCCTGCACATTCACCACACACTCATAGCCCCGCTGGCCCGACTGTGGCTGAGGAAGGTTCCGAGCCCTCAGGGTAATGGGTCGAACCTCACCAGCCGGAATGAGAATTTCTCCAGAGTTAAGAAGCTGAGGACATGCCTGTGAAAGCAACATACAAAGACCTGCAATTTTACTTTTTACAGTAAACGCATATCAACTGCCTCAATATTAATAAGGTATCATTTATGATATTTTCAAAGTTAGTTTCTGCACGACAGATTGGGCTGTGTATCTAAAATATACACATTATAGTTTCTGTATAGTAGTCTATATTGGTTTGCATGTACATCTGTTTGTTTGTTGTATGTAGCCTAATATTTCATAATCCATATGAATCTGTAATATGACTCGGGGATTAGCTCTTTGCTAAAATATTTTCACAACACATTGACTAATTGCCATTAAACTGCTGCATGATTAGTAAGGATAACACGGTCTTTGGTAAACCTCTGAGTTTTCATCTAATATCACTAGTAGTACGCAATTTCCTCTAATCAGGTAAAATATCTAACGTCCTCCAGGATGGATTGGCAAAAATATTTGTATACATATTTATAAAAAAAAGTTCCTGAATGACCAATTATCATGACATTTGAGCAAAATGATTCAAAGTATTCACTATGAAAAGTATTCACTAATTTTTAAATTCTGTCATCAATTTTGTCATCTACAGCTTTTATCCGGTTTTTAATGTGAATACCACTTTGGTTTATGACTAAACACGTCTCTTCAGTTGCTACTGTGCTCAGTGCTGACCGTTAATGTGCAAAAAAACAAAGCAGAAGATGATATTTGCTAATATGAGCATGTTAGGGGTGCTGAACCATCGAAACGTCCTTTTCCCCATACGGCTTTGCAAGGCCGCTGGTGTGGCTGTAAGGTTTTAATCCTAATGATTCTTTGCAGAGAATGTGTTTTTATTTACTTGGATTTCTGCCTTTAAGGCAAAGGTGTCATATATCATCAGAAAAATTGTGTTCCTGAAAGCAAGACTTCAATCTGCTCCAGTATTTCTATGTGAATGTACCTCTGAGGCGTTGACTCTGCCCTCCTGGAAAGAACAGCTGCTTGGGTCGTGTGTGCACAGGTTGCGGTATTTACACCAGTGGCAGCGAAAAGTGCTGTTTACACAGGACAGACACCTGCAGGACAAAATGAATACATTATGACAGACTGTTCACTAAGTGGGCCATACAACACTACCGCATTTACACAGATTGTAAACCCTGCCCATCATCTGCATCCTCCCTTTCTCAGACTTCTTAAAGGACTGCAGACGGGAGACTAATGAAGGACTGTGCTGAATTTATCTTGACACTCTCGTTTATGAAGATGTCCTCAGGCAGCATGAATGTAGTTTTTTTTTCTTTGTCCGTGACAAAGCATTACCTTCAGCTTGAAATATTGGTAGTAGAGAAACGGTTCACGTGTCACTGTTAGTTAAAGCAATCATAAACACTCATTCTAGTAACATTAAAATAAAATCATGTACACTAGTATCAAAGACAGTGTCCTTGATACATCTAATTTTGACAGCTTTTCATTTTATTATGTTGTTTGCAGTTAATTGTGTTATTTTTCTGAATATGCTTAACTGTCACAAAAAAACCAAACAGTATGTCAATCTTCTATCTCAGGATTGTGTACAAAATCAGGATGGAAAGTAACCGAATGTTTGATGGGTAGAATTGTGCAACAGCTCTGGCTTGGATTCAGTCACGAACAACAAACGGTCAGTTGTGGATTAAAGTTGTGGATTTTATCCAACGAGATTTAATCACATTTTGGTCAACAAACATGGAAGCAGTGCTAATACAACAGAGATGAACGATACACAGCTGTTCATAAACCAATAAAGCAATTGTGAAGATTCTGATTAGGGTCTGTCCTCTTTTCCTGTTGGGGAGGTTGTTGACTTTCCTGCCTCTAATTAAGTTCTACCAGAGTGTAGGAAGAGGATCCATGCATTTATCACAGTCTGTTAATCCTAAATTGTGCCACTGAATGAGATGCAGCCATGAGAAAACTATAAAAACACTAGTAGAACTCCAACACTGCAGCTCATAGTGAGTTACAAATGCCAATAAATGTAGAGCAGCTTCATTAAAATTTGATATTAATTAGCTGCCCAGGGCCAGTATGGACATAAAAATGTGTGCTTGTGGGTATGTGTTAGAAAGAAATTTGGGGGGTTGTGCATTAATAGAGCTGGACTGGCAGGGTGCTGCAAACTCTGGATAATTAATTATGGAGGGTGATGTGGTGCTGAGGTGATGGTGGCGGCGGAGGTAGAGGGGGAGAAAGAGGTGCTGGGTTAGGAGTGTGTTTGGTCTGAAATATTAATCACAGGAGTACACAGGGTCACCCCGCAGCTAATGGAGGCCGTACTGGTGTGGGGCGGATGTGATGAGCTTCCAGCTGTTTTCTTTAATGGCTTAATATGGTTATATTGCAGCATTTATGTCACAGTCAAAGAGCATTGTGAATAGGTGGCATGTGGGCTAATTTTCTGGGTTTACTATGAATACTCCATCAGTCAAATGTTTCCTCCCAAAGTGGACACAGAGGCTAGCTTTTGTCATTCATGGCTGGGTGTAATTCACTGTTCAGTTAAGTGAAGCCCATGTTTAAGCACATCAATTAAAATCTCACTAACACCTCAAAAAAGCATGTGTTGGCTCATGCTGTGTGACTCACTTGAAGTAGATTTTTTTTTAAAAAGCACACATTGTATGTTCAAGTTATTTAAAGTAATTAATTAAATTTTCCTTATTTGGCATTCTGTTAATGTTGCTGTAAAAACTTATAAAGTGTTAGCTAACTTCTTTTAAAGCTGACAACTGCTGCTAATTGGCTTTCATCCTAATAAGATCCACATTTATAGCAGTGCGTGTAATTGTTATTCAGAAAGAAAGACTCTTGTCATATTTTACTGTTATGATAAATACAGCAGACATTTGCATAATGGCTCAAAGTCAAAACTGCGTCCCTGCCCAGTTAGTAGGCTTATATTGGATGACATTTAAATAATGTACTTTTAAATTATTTTACTTACCCTCAAGCATCAGAGCAAGGCTAAAAATATAAAATATCTTATGTCTAATATTGGAGGCAAACACAATTCTCTGGCAGGGCCCCTTGGGATAAAGTCAAAAGGGGGTGTGTGAATCTAGTACTTATCTATTTAAGCAGCCGTCAGGGACTGCTGGTCTAGAGTGAAGCCGTTTCCAGGTGTGAATATGTATAAGGGCTGCAACAAACAATTGTAGTTTATTACCGTTTAATCTAACAATTATTCTCTCAATTAATTGTTTAGTTTGTTGTGCCTTTGTCTCTTGTTTTGTACCGCCAACAGTTCAAAACTCAGAAATACTTTGATATGAAACAGAGGAAAGCAGGAAATCCACACAGAGAAAGCTGCACCCTCAGAATGATTGAAATTTTTTTTACTTAAAAAAGGAATAGAAAATGAACAATGGATAACTGTCAAAATATTTTCTGATCAACTACTGTTAAAGCGACAATTCAAAGAGCAAGAAAACAACTGTACAAAAGGCTAATCCAAACACTGCTGATTCTGCCAGAGAGCAGAACGAGGATCTGTCCTCCTGTCATGTTTTGCTGCAGTCTTTAATCCTTGTTATAAACTCTGGGTCTTTTGTCCAAAGACGGGGCTATAAATGACAAATTTACTATGATCTTACTGGTAAATCCTCTGCAGTTAGCAGATGATGTATATCCTGAATACTTCAGCTTTAATAATTTTGTGCTTTATTGGATACCAGTTCATAGACCTAAAACATTTTCTAGGCTGAATGGAACAGTATTGAATCTGCAGGAGTGTGCGGCAGACAATGATAGTTAACTGATATTTAAAGCTTCAACCAGTAAGCCCACAAACTGCCAGTTAAACCAGAGTCGAAACAAACAGGCCATGGCAAATGCATCATGTTGATTTAAATTAAACCTGACAGATAAATTGAACTCAAAGGTTATCTAACAGGCTGATCTTAAGTAGGGTTGGGAGCATCGGTACATCATTGCTCTAAATTAAGTCGTGCTCTTCCATCTATTGAACAAATCAAAGATGTGGGGTGGGGTGGATGGTGGGTTGGGGGCTGCAGGAGCAGCTGAACTCACATTTTATGTGTGCTGCAGTTGTAGAATTTCACCTCCGTGCTGGCGACCATTTGACCCGTCTCCTTTGAATTCAGACGAAGCTCTACCCCAGCCCAGTCTTACAGAGCGGGACACAGACACAGCGTGGTGAGTGAAGGGAAAGCGAGAGGGAGTGGAAAAACATGTAAGAGAGTTGATGAGAGAGAGACAAAAAGGATGGGTGAAAGAATGAAAACAATGAGTGAAAAGGGAAGGTCAAAGTGAGGCAAAAAAAAAAGTTAATGCTTTTATCACATTCCTGTAAAGAGCCACCTGGTGTCTGCATTCCTGGAAGGGCATATTGCTGTTGTCATGAGAAAACCTTCTGTCAAAAACTTCAATTGAAGGATTACTTTAAATGCTCAGAGGAAATTCTACAGCTCCTTGGTACTCACCACACTCTTTGGCTAAACAAAAACTGCAAAGGAGCCAATCTTTAAAGCAGACTGTTTTTCTTAGAGTCTAGAATATTGATACATTAATCCTTACATCTGACGTTGGCCTCATCAAATATTGGTTATAGCTGTTTACTGTGGTACATAACTTAATTGTGTATTTATTTGTTTACATATCTACAATATACACTGATATCTGAGCTCACCTTGTCCCTCTGATATCTGGGGAACATCTTTTCCGACTGGGGAAAGACACATGACCCTGTTCCCCTTCACATGACCCTCCAATTCAGCCTGCTGGCCAAATGAACAAGTAATACCAGCAGAAAGGTCTGGAACATTGTTCACCTCAAGTAGAAGCTAAAAGAAAGCAGACAGGAAAGATTTAAGACACTGCTACACTTACAGTGGTGGCGAACAGTGTGACAGTGCGATGTCAACAATATATAACAGATTCAGCTGTATGTCTGTGAAGGTTCTCATTCATCCAGGTCATGGTAGTCTAAGGAGCTTGGAAAGAAAAGCGTCTGGACTTCTCTAAGTTTCTTGAAAACGTTTCACCTCTCATCCGAGAAGCTTCTTCAGTTCTAAGAGCAAATGGTGGGGAGTCCCAGAGAAGTCCAGACGCTTTTCTTTCCAAGCTCCTTAGATTCAGCTGTATATTTTATCACATCTAGTTTGAGAGTATGCCAATTTTGGAAATACACGCGCGCACACACACATGCACACACTCACACATACATATTTTTTTTCTTTCTTTCTTGCCTACAGTTAGATGAAAAGACTGATTCTTCTGTTGTACCAGTATAGTAAATGCCCAGATAGATGGTTAGTTTATAACTTAACACTAAGACTGCAAACAGGAGGAAAAAAGCTGGACTTATTCAAGATTTGTTTCAGTGAGAACTATGTGTTGCATTTTTATTGACTGGGCGTTTTCCAGTTCTTATGCTAAGGTAACCAGCTTCTGGCTCCAGTTGCACATTTACCCAGCTGAAACACAAGTGATGTTGATCATCTCCTATATTCCTCAGGAATAAAACAAATAAGCACGTTTTCTCAAATGTCCCACGAGTCCTTTCGAGATGATGTTTTTTACCTCCTAATGTCCTCTGTGCTCTTGGCTACTGGACAAAGAGCAGCTAAATAGAGCTTTCAGAAAATGTAATCAACCTTTTGGCTGATGCATCAGAGGCAGACAGAGTACGCTACAATAACAACTCTCCCCCATTCACATTTGTCTCCCATCTCATAATACATGTTTTTAAACCAAAGTAAATACAGTGGATGCCCTACAGGGACCTTCTGTCTCAATTCACATCTCACAAAACTGATCTTCTCTCCTAGGCTTATCCTTACTGTACATGTGGATGAACAAGGATACTCCTGCTGATTGCTCATAAACACTGGCATTGTGAGTGGAGTGGCATTGCAGTGATTGGCGGAATGATAAGCAGACTCACAGGGACACTATGTGCTGATACAGCGATGCTGTCTGGGTGAGCAATAACCTTCACACAGCGGTCAGTGTCTGTTGCAAAATGGAAGGCTTCGTCTGCCCTTTGACACCGATCTCTTCTCGAACACCTGTGGAGGAACAGAAAGTTCGAGGTAAAAATTTATTAAATAATGTCGAGCTTAGTGTTGAATCTCACTGAGTTTATATGTTATTGTTGGTCAATCATCAGGACCAGGCTTCTGCACCTCAGGAGGTAGAGTTAATTATATACCAATCAGAGGATCAGTGGTTTGTTCCCCAGCTCCTCTGATCTGCAAGATACTGAACCCCAAAAAATGCCTGATGCATCCATCAGAGCATGAGTGTGTTTGACAGATAAAAAGTGATTAAAGTGAATGGGAAAATTTGGGTTATAGTGCCAAAGTACTTTAAGTGCTTAGTGAAGGCAGAAAAGATATATACACAGTCTTTGGGCAATGATACTTTTTGTGATTTTTGACTCTTAACACAATCTGTGTCACTTAAAAATCCTCACAACTCACCACCGTTTCGCATTCCTCATACATGTCCTCCACCACCCTCGAATAGTTCTCCGCTACTTCTGACTTCCTCAAGCACTACCACAGTTCCTCTCTTGGCACCCTATTATATTCTTTCTCTAGAGCCACAAAAGCACAGTGCAACTTGTTCTGGCCTTCTCCTTAGTTCTCCATCAACACTCAAACCAAACATTGTATCTTTAGTGCTCTTTCTTGGCTATACTGCCATACTGCTGCTCACTGGTTATCACCTCTTTTCTTGACCTAGCTTCAACAACTCTATCCTCATGGTATGGCTCATCATCTGTATGTATCCCTCTGTTGTTACTATAGCTCTGCACATCATCTGTTTTTCTTGAAAATCAGTGCCTGTACACTTGTTATCCATTCCTCAGTCATCCTCTCACTCTCTAGGATTGTGTTAAACAATCTGGTCAAAAGGTCCACTGCCCTCTGGCCTAGAAATCTCTGTGCCTCCACAGGTATGTCATCTGGGCCAACTCCCTTTCCTCATGTCGTCCTCTTCAAAGCTGCCCTCACTTCCTCCTTACTAATGCTCTGCACTTCCTTCCTAACTTTCTTCCACCTGTCCCCCTCTAGCTGTCATTTTCTACATTCATTCATCTTCTACATCTTCATCTTCTACATTGTCTACATTCAAAGTACTGGTTCCATCTTCTCAAAACACTCTCTTCACTTGTTACATTTCCCTTTCTGTCCTTGATCACCCTAAGCTGCTGCACATCCTTTCCAGCTCCGTCTCTCTACCAAGTCAATCGATACAAGTCCTTTTTCCTTCCCTAGTATCTAGCCTCACATACAACTTTGCCTTTGCCACCTCTCTCTTTGCCATATGCCTAACCTCTCAGTGCTCCTTTCTACTTTCTTCAACTTCTTGACTGTCCCACATTTTCTTTGCTAACCACTTCCTTTCTTTCCTGCACTTTCTCATTCTTCCACCAAGTCTGTTTGATACACCAAACACCTTCTTGACCGTTTGCCTCAGCACTACACCTGCACTTTCCTGGTCATCTGACAAATCTTCCTTATCCACCAGAGCCTGTCTCAACTCCTTCCTGAACTCTGTACAACATTCTTCCTTCTTCAGCTTCCGGCATTTAATCCAGTTTACCCATGTGCAGCTCCCTCCACTATTATATGTCACCTCGTGTTCCTCCCTCTTATTGTTGTATGTGTTCACCACAACTATTTCCATCCTTTTTGCAAAATCTACTATCATCTTTCCTTCTGCATTTCTTTCCTCTCTTAACACCATATGTACCCAGCACCGCCTCATGACCTCTGTTCCCTTCAACTACATGCTCACTGAAGTCTGCACCAATCACCACTCTCTCCCCCGGGGACACTCTCTACCACTTCATTCAACTTACTCCAGAATTCCTCTTTCTCTTCTAACTGACATCCAACCTGTGGGGCATAGGCACTGACAGCATTCAACTTCACTTGTTCGATTTCCAGCTTCAAACTCATGATCCTGTCTGACACTTTCTTCACCTCCACAACACTATTCACATAATCTTCATTCAAGATTACCTCTGCCTCATTTCTCTTCCTATCTGCACCATGATAGAAAAGTTTGAAATCCACTCCCAATGCCTCCTGGCCTTGCTTCCCTTACACCTGTTCTTCTGCACACAATATATCCACCTTCCTCCTCTCTGTCATATCACCCAGCTCTCTCCAGTTCCCATTCATAGTACCAGTGCTGCTACTTTGGCTAAATCCAGGTTTAGATAAAACCTTTAGCCATCCATATCTGCTTTTTCAGACATATTATATAATATAAAGGAGATATAGACAATGTTGACATAAATTAATTTTTATATAGCATTTAAAAGTATTTCCAATTGTGTTTTTAAATTAGCTGCAACTTTGGATTGTGCTTGTTAAGATTGCTACTTGTCATTTCCTATAAAGGACTTTAAGATGCTGGTTGTCTCTATAACATTTCGCTTTACTTTTTTTTTTTTTTGTGCAGAGCAAATTACTGAGCAATAGAAGAATAGCTTTAACTCCCAGACTCCAACAGGCAATTAAAAGTAAAAGTGAAAGGGCTGGCAGCATACCGTGACCTTAGAATAATCCCGTAAGAGAGAAGTGCAAAGTAAAAAGATATTTTAAGTAATGGCAAGAAGTGGAAAGGACCTTTAAATCTTTTTTTTGGTCAGCTTTAGAAATGTAGGATTTGATGTAGAGATTATATTGATACTACCATCTTTTATTATAGTATTATAGCAGTTTTATCTCAGAGAGAATCTATCAGACTGTATGGTTTCTATGCTGTACTTAAACACACAAATACCGGTTACAAAGAATTAATAAAGCATATCTCTGCTGTAAAGTTGAACTATGATAGCAAATCCAGAGAGCATTTTGACTGTACACCATCATCTCTTTCTTTTTAACATGTAACACATGCAGCAAGGGGAGAAGGTACTTAATCCACTCTCAGAGGCTGTTGAGGGGGTGGCACCTCCTGAGAGAGCTCAAAAAGCACTGAGGCCTCTGCTGTAATTACAACACGGTATAAAGGTGCATTGGAAACATGGTGACAGCTGTTGCTGGCTCGGCTCCTTGAGGCGGACCGCAGCCACAGTAGTGTAGACGGTCACCTTCTGACCACTCATCAGATGAAGTGCTCCTGAAAAACAAAACGGCTTTCATCTCTGACCGTCTTTCATTGCCTTTTATTTTTCCCTCTTTTATCCACCGTGTTTTGTCTGATGGAACCATTTGTTCGCTTTTCCTTCAGGCTCTTTGCATGCTCAGAAACGCCCCCCCACACACTCTGTTAGATAGGTTCTTTGGTTCACTGTGCCAAGGGTAGGAAACTGAGATCCCAAAAGCAGTTTATGTGACACACTGAGAGAGTCATTCAGGCAGCTGAAAAAGACCCCAATCTGGATTTAATAGACAGAAAAACAAAGTAGTCTCATTCTGCAGTGTGAGAGATCATGATTCACTTTGGGTTACTTAAGGGAACAGCAGCCTATCTACTCACTGATAAGTGTAAGGCATTAATTTAAATAAACAGTTTAATGGGACTTTCAGACAAAGTCAGTACTCGGGGATTAAAAACCCCGACTGTTTAATGAAGTAATTTTGATTTTAATAAGCAAATTTTTTTTTTCTTTCTTCCCACCCAGTTTGATAAAACAGAGCGCTGCAATTTAAATAATGCTGATCACCATCAAGATATTGCTGGCTGAAATGACGACATCACATGATGACAGCAGTAAATCCCTGGCTGAGGTCAGCTTCAACACGACGGCTGGTTCAGAAACACAGGGTTTTAATCTTCTGAATCCCCTTTGCTCCATATCGAGGTATTATGCAAGCTAACCTGGGGTCAGATAATTAAGATGGAGGAGATAAGCCTGCTCCGTCAGGTCCAAAATGTTCCCCGGGTATGTAGAGGTGCAGCTGGTACACCTGCTGTGGCTGTAAGGCTAATCCCTCCCTCCTCCATTAAACACCCCTTTTCCTCTTGTGCGACAGACAATAAAATCTGGTGGGCATGCAGTTTCTGCTGTCCCAAATAGCGCTATTTAGGAGGGATCACACTGTCCAGCAACCACTTCCTGGCTTTATATTCATCCTGCCAGCTGTTGATAATGGCAAACTCCATGGAGTACAATAACTGTGTTATACTAAACTCAACAAATCATGTGACTACATACAGTAACTTTGTGCTTTTAATCTCTGGGCTATGATGAGAGTATGGGATCGTGAGAGAAGATAAAGTGTGCAGACTTACATGTTATACAGGACGCACCAGCCACAGTGTGGGTCACCAGAGCTCAGACACTCAGCACATGCACTGTACTGCTCACAGGCCTCCACAGGAACTTGAGCCACCTAAACAAGAGGAACAGTTTAACAGCTTAAAAAATTTAAAAACAAAGTTATAAATTCTAGTGTTGTCTTGTTACAGTGTTTTTAACAGGCTTTGGCTATAACAAATCTGTAAAGAGTCCTGAATCCAGTAGCAGCCACTGTAATGTTCATGAACGTATCGTCCAATTTAGTTATGTTCATTACAATTAATTTTACATTTTTAAGATAAATGTGGTACACTTGTGCCTACACTGTGTAATCTTCAGTGGACATCCAGACAGGAAACATAGAAAAATGGTGAGCAAAAATAACACGCATGCATTATTAGCTTTCTGGCCAGAACTAAACCCGGAAATATGTGTAAGTGTCCCAAACCACCAGGCCACCTGGACACCCAAAATAGTCATACGGAAATATGCAAACGTTGGTCTTTATGCAAAGTATCCTCTGAAACTTGTTATAGATGTGGCTACCAAAATTTGATGAGATAAAGTAAACCACAATTTGCTCCGAGGTGCCACGTATATTATTTTATCACCATATTTCACACACAGTCGTACATCTAAATAAAATGATAATAACGTAATTCAAAAGCACTGACCAATAATCCAGAATACTAAAATATTGACACTTCTGAACTGGGTAGCCAGTGTATTAAATAGAATTTTATCCAGAAACCGTCAACCTGTGCGTCAACAATACTGCTGTTCAGAAAAGTTTCTAATTCTTGTGAGACAAGTTAAAAATGGCTGCCATGCAGTGGCAATAAGGCCAACAAAGGCATGCAAATAAAACACTGACGAAATAATAAGCAGCTGATGATGAGTGAGCAAAGCCCATTTCATCATTTTGCCTATTTTGCACTATAAGGACGCCTCGTCAGAGCTCACACTCTAAAATATCCCAAAGGAAAACAACCCTTTTTTTCACTTTCTAGTTGCTGACACAAATTTGCAGTATGCAGTACTGTGGTTTTGCCCACATGAAGAATTGCCAGATTTTTTTTTGTCAGAAAGAACATGAAATAACACCAAAATCTGAGAAGCAGTTTTGCAGCAATCTTCATATTTAACTTTTCTTTATAACCTTTGATAAAGGATTTTCTTATACACCAATGAAGTATATTACACTGTGGTCATATTATATAGGTCCGTACTATTTTCCACATCTGCACAGACAGAAACGCAGACTACCACACTCTCTACTTCTAGCACCACTTCTATGCATGAATATCTGGCAAAGCATAAGCTCTCCATTAGCTGCTGTTGTGTTTGCACCACCCCTGCATACAAAACCAGTTAGAGCCGCAGCCTGAGCCCAGCTATTTTATACTTTGTTATTATTCTGGGTCTGGACATATGATGCAAGCAATTTCCTGATGTAAGCAATCACAAATGAAGAGTGGATTATGGATTAGAGTGTCTCCGGTGCTCTTGATAGCATAAGTGGGTGCTCTCTCAGGTCTGTGTTGGCAAAATGGATTATCTGCTGCTCCCTTCGAAATAACTTTCTCCCTTTTTCCAGCAGTTCAGAATCCTTTCGGTGCATTCCATTAACAAAATTATTTTGCAGCACGGGTGGAGCTGAGGGCTCTAAGTACATATCTGACGCAGTAGAAATAATCCATGAATTGTTGTAGACTGAAGCTCATCTAAGTTAACAAAGTTGGTCTGTGGTGTGACCTTTACAAGGGGAGAGCTATGGATCTTCTGTTTTCTGCTGTCTGTTCTGAGAATCAAATGTGAAGCTTGCACTGCACATCAGGGTTGATTCATTTAGTGGAACTGACCTGAGCACAGTCTTACTGAGTTGAATCCAAATAAGATCAAACAATATGTCCTGTCTGTGTGCGCGTGTGTGTGTGTGTGTGTGTGTGTGTGTGTGTGTGTGTGTATACACACACACACACACACATAATAAACAGTGTGTGTGTATAAACAGGAATATTTGAGATGCAGGCACAAAGGAAAGTTACAACACAACAACGTTCACTGGCTGATTTACACTATTACAGTTACGTGATATGCATCTATTCAGAAGGCCTCCAGTACACCACCCCTCACGTTATGTGGCGCATAATAAAACGATAAATATAGCAAGCCTCAGAAATATCAGTTGCATAAAGTCCACTTTGATGGTTATAACAAGACAATGAAATAGGACTTCATTCAAGATCACTTTGTGGTGACCCTCCTGTCACTTTGTCTTTTTAGGTCATGTGTCCCACGGGTAGATTTGTAAAAGGCCCAGCCAGCTGGCTGACACCAGGGTTAGGGTTTGACGATTTGACGGCAAGCATAAAAGAAAAAGCGCTACACAACTGACTTACTAATTTACATGTTAAATGCATACATACAAGTAAAATCACATGGACGCCTGCGTTTTGTTGCACGTTTAAGCCACTCATAACAACTTGACATAAAATAGAAAATCAAAGATACTAGTTGGAACACCTTACTCAACATTTTATTTCATAGTTTTCACATATATCTAGATAAATATGGCACAAGATGTTGAAACTGCATAGGTAAAAATCTGTTTAGGTGAAAAGTTGCCATGACCAGGAAAAGCAAAAACCATAGTTCACCACAAATAGGCATTCGTGTAAAACAAACAACAGGATCCAAAGAAGCACAGATGTCAAGCAAAAACACTGGCTGCAGTTAACATCTTTAATTAGTTTCCACACTTGGTTGTCAATTTACTTATAACAATTTTTATGTCTGGTAATTTTATCTTCAGTGGCAATGAACAACAGCACCAATGCCACTAAGCTTTAAAATATGCAGATCCCACTAAAACATGTAGATGTGCATCTGCAAAACTCTGCATAGAACTAATCACACACTGTACCATAACAGCGAGCAGTATGTGGATCTGACTGAGCAAAAGAGAATGCTTCACACTCTCACAGAAGCAGCTTATTAATCACAAAGTACCCTAAAGCATACTCTGCTTACGCTCTATTTTACTCTAAATGTGACTAACGTTTCTTAAGAGTATACAGTGAGTCACCAGGAGTCATTTTCTCATGGACTTTGTAGAAGTCATCCTTTGCTGGTCATTAAAAAAGAATCCTGATTTTGAGACACTTCTCAGATTGGTGGCTACACCCATGTTTAATTTATCATCTATAGCACCAGCACAGAAACAACACAGTGCCATGATGAAGCCATTTTTCTGTAACCATTAGTCAGAACAAACCCATCTTCACACTCTTCCTTCATTTTGAATGGTTGTGACCCTATTGCATCGACAAAATTTATTTAAAGTTATCCCAGACTGACAGATGTAGTAACATCTACACAAGTACTGGAAAATGCTCTTTGTGTAGTTCTTGCTACAGTAGTTGTCTCGAGGAGCATATTTGCCATAAAAACACAATCACAATACCAGACATGCTATTGCTGCAGGTGAAAGGCACAAGCTAATGCTGTTGTTTATTTAAATATTCATGTTTTTTGTGGTGGCCTGAACACCCGCAGATAAACGAAATGAGGCAGTCCATGGGGAAATCACGACATGGTCACTTGTTCCAAGTTGGCTAAACAGGGAGCTAAAACAGGAGGGCTAAATTCAAACATTTTTAGTTATTAAAAAAATAAGCTGGAAGAATTACAAGAAGAGAGCACTGGTGGAGATCAATGACCGCAACAACTTAAGAATATGTATTTCCACACCAGTACATTTTTATGGGATTTGAATTTTCTTTGTTGCCGAATATCTCAAGTATATACTTGTTCATCTTGGAATATGGCTAAAAAAGGAAAATGTGTGCAATGTTCATATGCGAACATAATGTATATGTGTGTCCTTTATAATGTATGTCTACAATTGTGTTTACTTAAATTAAGCACAATTTCTCAGTTCATTTTCAGTGTGCTGTAGATCCTCATAAATCATTCGTGACTTAAACGGAGTTTTTAGTATTTCTCATCAAGCTTTTGTTTGCCTTGTTTTCTCGAGGTATTTCCTCATTTCAAGCAATCACAGAAAACCAATAAATATGCCCCTTTTCCCCAGAGGCAAAATCTCATTCTGGCTGCTTTTGAGCATTGTATCATGGTAGAATCGGCTGATGATCACATCCACTTTTCTAGCTTTGGGAAAATCTTTATCGTCTCACAACATCTGGGATGGCCTTACAGTAATGCTTGACCTTATTATCTGACCAATTCACTATCTCTGTAACACTTTCATCCGGATTTATTGGAACTTTACGAATGCTGTCAGATGAACATTCAGGCTTTTAGACCTCTATGATGCCATTATCCTATATCCTCAGTCTGCTTTGGAAAAAAATCCACAGCCATCACATGACTATGTCATGATGGTACTGCATTTCAGGGCATATCCAGCTGATAATATATTTCAAAAGGTTTAAGGATATGAAAAAAATAAAGTCTGTATTAACATTGTAATGCAGATTTCTGTTGAATTTAATTTCTTTACTTTATCGACTGTAAACATTAAAAACACGTTACATACAGCATATTAATTTCGTCTTTAGTTTAATAAGCAACAAACTATAGAGAGAGGTTTCTCTTTGAAACTCTCTTGGCCTTTTCAGCACCCTTGCGGCTGTGATTCCAAAACAGAATAATTCATAACTCAAAAGGTACTCTGTAGTTGTCAGGTACTTGGATATAACGGAGTAACTCTGATTAATTAAGAATAATAAGATTTCATAATAGTTTTCATAACAGGGCAGCACGGTGGCATGGTGGTTAGCACTGTTGCCTCACAGCAAGAAGGTCCTGAGTTCAATTCCACCATCAGGCTTTCTGTGTGGAGTTTGCATGTTCTTCCCGTGTTTGCGTGGGTTCTCTCCAGGTACTCCGGCCTCCTCCCACAGTCCAAAGGGATAGGTTAATTGAAAACTCTAAATTGCCCATAGGTGTGAATGTGAGTGCGAATGGTTGTCTGTGTGTATGAGTTAGCCCTGCAACAGACTGGTGACCTGTCCAGGGTGTACCCTGCCCTAAGATAGGTGGGGGCAGGCTTTTCAGCCCCCCCCGCAACCCTGAAAAGGATAAGCAGAAGAGAATAGATGGAAGATTTCATAATAACGCAATAAATAAATGAGGTGTGAGGCTGATTTTGTCAGAAGAAGTAATAAATTACCAGCACATTCACTTCACAAGACACGGCTCTTACCAGCCTGTGTTAACAGTACAGCAACACCTGAGTTCATTAGTGGATAAGTGCTGATAAACGGCTGTAAATTCTGGAAGTGTTACAGAATGCAAAAAAAAGAAGGATACCATAAATATAAACAATCTTAGATCCATATTTCTTGTTTAAATTGCAATGACAACATCTGTCCACAAACAGAGAAAGATATACCATGTGGCTACTGATCAGTATCCATGCAGTTTAGAAATAATGCAAATGAACACACTTGGACCATGATAGGTGTGTCAGTAAAGTTGGGCTTCAGCCCATCTGAGTTTTGGAGGAAGGTCCCACAAAATAGGCTGGGAAACACTGGTACCATGTACTCTCACATACAGGTAAGGGTTAATAGATAGGCACAGGTAAACAAAGAAATGGTTGGGTTGGATTTCAAGCGATGATTTTACATTTCACAGAGTGGCACTTTGAAAGATTGCTCTGGAAAAACCCTGCAGCACTTTCCCCCCCTTTCTTCTTTTAGGTTTAAAGCCTTAGCCATCACTTCACAGACTGAAGAGTGACATTCGCTGAGGTTTTAGTGTGTTTGGATTCTGAGCATTTCTATTCTTAGAAATGATCAAACTAAAGGCATACAGTGAGAAAAAAGATTAACTGCTGTGAAGATTTTATTTTTCCATATCAATAATGGCTTCCAAGTGGTGTTTTGGTGAGGACACAGATGTACACAAAAACACACACATCAACACACATCCACACAATCCTCACTCTTCATCATCATGCTAACCCTGCATGTTTCACCCGGCAGGAGACAGAGGGGCTCATTGTTATTCCACAAGGGTCGGCTGATCTCAGCCAAATCTGTCTGTGCTTCGCTCCTCATTCCACATCATTTCTGTATTGTTTGGCTCCCAGGAATCTGAAAATCTCTCATCTCTGGGATCTACTGGAAATGTGGGAAATCTGCGAGTGAAGCCCTCTCCCTGGGGGATTCCTTACCCATGATACGGGGAAGTCTAAAGGGAAAGCTGAGCAAAGATGGAGAAGAAGACAGAAAGCGGAAGGCTTTACTCTGTTTCAAGCTACAAAGCCAAAGCTGTTCTAATATTGAGAGAAAATGCCAGGCGAAGCAGGGTTTGGTTATTGCTCTGTTACTGTGCGTCACTGAAGGCGGAGTGAAGAGAATAGCTGGCTATCTCCTTGAAGGAAGCATGTGTCTCTCCTTGAACGACCAGAGCTCATCAATAAGTTATGCCCTGTCTCTTCCAGTCTATCACACAGAAGGAAGAGCTGCCTTGATTTGTTTTAGAAGACAGCACCCAACACAAGACTGTCTCTATTCTTCCTCAAATGACATTATACATTGTCTTAAACTTGACGCTTTTATAGATTTTCAGACTGTTTTTCAAGCTCTCAGAAAAGAGTCAGAGCCACTCTGATGTAACTGACACAACTGCAATTGTCCCACTGCCCTTTGGCTTTCTGTCCTGTGACTCTGGCTCAATAAATTCCAGCAGTCAGAAGACAACTGAGAGCAGTGGTAGAGACTTTTTTTTTGTTTTTTTGGCTGCACTGAAACCTAATCCCATTTCACAGTGGCATGCCAGCGTGCCAAAATAATCACTTGATGGGAGTTGAAAGTGATTACCACTGTTCACTCTTATCTCCAATGAGTGCAGAGAATATCGTCCAACGACAACAACTGCTCGCCTCTGTGATGCTGGGCCAAGTGAGGAGCAGATGAGGGGGAATACAGCCACACAGAAAAAGAAGCCGCCATTGGTTTTGTGTGTGTGTGTGTGTGTGTGTGCGTGCGTGTGCGTGCGTGTGTTGCTACAAAAGATGCATGCATTGTAAGTCGATTCGCATGGATAAGTAATTGGAGCAGTGGTCCATCCTCATACACGGTCTGCATATTTAACAATCCCTTCTGTAGACGTACAGTTTATGAATGTAAGGGAATTATTGTTTTAAGGATAAGTCATAATCCTCTGCTACGATTCCAAATAAACAATATTAATTTATGATTTAGCATAGTTTAATGTTTTTGATTTGAAACAGTTTTACTTCTGAGTCCAAAGCTCCATGCAGAAATACTAATACTAACAGAATGTGCAGAACATTGCTTTTTGCAACAGCCTGAAAATAAACAAGGATTATTTATTTGTTTTGGCCCTCAGTCCACATCTAATCATTATTATTAATATGTTTGTTCAAAACAACTTCCACTAACCAATTTTCAAAAATACTTCCATACTGTACGTTTCTTGTCAACTAAAACTCTAAATTTCGTGCTACACATGTGGTGTATAACTCAAGGACATGTCAGCATGCCGAACACTCGCTGTCATAGGGGCTTGAACCTGTGGGCTTCCAGCTGAAGGACAGCCTCATCTGTTGCCGCATCATCCTGCTTTCCCAGTGTTTCTCTTGACAGCAGCACCAATATGAGGGTGTTTCCTCACCTGCTTGTCAGACATGACATAGAGAGAGTTCCTGTCCAGGGAGAAGGCCATGTCCCGGAGGATGGGACTGCTATCCTTCATCACAGTCACTGTCTCGTACAGCACTCCTCCTTCCAGAGGGCTGTCCACCCTGATCTGCAGAGGCATAGACAAACACAGAGATGAAGAGACAGTGACTGAATAGTTACTGTACATTTGTAGAGTTAGGACTCTTCTCCACTATGTAAGATTTTGTGTGCTTTCTATGTTTTGTTGAAAGAAAACCAAATGTCAGCTTTATAAGAAATATGCGCGACGGCTTTGCTCTCACTTTTATGATCACCCACTGTTATGTGTAAAGTTTGGTATGTTTTTCCACTTTAACTTGTAAAATTAAAGGAAACCATTCTTGGCTCCATTTGGTGCGCAGCAGTATAACGACTTTAATAAAATGTGAAGCAATAACCATCAATGCATTTCTCCAGAGTGTACAACTGTAATGAAGGTCCATACAAACGATACAAGCTAGTTAAGCAAGCTTTGTTCTTTGTTAATGGCTAATCAGTTGTAAATAAATGCTCCTCCCTTCCAGCGGTCCATTAGAACATCAGCTCATTATCTAAAAAGGCACTTATGTGAGAGGACAGACAAAACAGCTTGTTAAGTTGTAAATGAAAAAGAACAACTTGAAATTAAATGCAAAGGAAATGTTTAAGTAGTAGGTACAGTAAATGAGATCAAAAACGATTTAATCTCTGTTAATTCAGGACAGCGATGTCTTCAAAGAGGAGAAATAAAGAACAGGCATTCCAACAGTTCATCAGTTGTTACATTAAAGAGCTGCATCTAGTTAGAAAGCAAGCTGAAAGGATTTTTTTCAGGGTTTAATGGTGTTCAAACACCATTAAACACCAAAGAAACTTAACCTGAGAGATTAGTCAACCTGCTAAGCTGTAGATCAGAAAATAACTTCAATACATAACTGTTGATTTTATAGTTCTATATGCTATATTCTATGCTATGTTCCAAAAACATGTTTAAGTATGGCTTTAGTTGAAAGCACCTTTCACATTGCTTGGCTAATAGTGCCAGTCCTCGCAGGCTTTATAATAAGCTAACATTTGGCGCCAAACATCACAGCTGTGGATTTCGCCAAGATGAAATTGATGTTGATCTTCTTATCTAGCTCTCAGACAGCAAGTAAGCAAATTCAAAAATGTCTGTCTCATAGCTTAGTCACAGTTTGTTTTTCCCTCAACAATTACCTCTGATTTCCCAATGTGTGTTTGAAAGCTTACACAGTAAATTAGGTGCGGGTATTTGAGATGGAGAGTCAGTGGATGCTTTACGTTTATTTCATTCTCCTTCATTTGCATTCTTGACTCGTAGCGCTTTGCAATAGTTTTGCTAGTGTGTTGACCCAGTGCCACCAAGACGAGGTACATTTACAGCCTGTGGTGAGACTGAGGGGAAGAAAAGGGAAAGACAGATTAGCTGCTTCTCATTCAGTAGTCCAACTGGTTATTGCGCCTCTGACCCACATTCACCCCTGAGGTTAAAGCGGTGACGCATCTGAGTTTTGAAACGTGTTTAGCAAGTTCAGCCTTAATTTGACTTTGGAGTGACTTTCAGGCACAAATCTTTTGGGGCTCATTAAATGGAAGCATAGAAAACGGATGCCCACTGGTGAAGCGGTTTCAATTCTCCTCTCCCACCTCTACCAACAAACAAGGTGTGCTGTTTTGGTAAAGCAAATAAATAAGCAGGTCTGTCTTTGTAAAAAGTGGCTTACTGATATGGAAGTTGTCAGTCTTGAGAAGAGCTTTTAGCTAAAAAAAGCCATTATTGTTCTCAGTATAACGACATGTTAGTTATATATTGAAAGTGTTCATTTCTCATCATTTTGTCACAAAGACAGAAATTGTCTTATTTGTCTTTCTCCTTAGTGCTGTCCTTCAATTTTCTATTTCACAAAAATACCTTTATTTGCACTCAAAGCCCATCTTTTTTTTTTGTAATGCTGGTGAAGGAATGATGTGCATTGCATCACTAAAGTGATGCTAACTTGACAAGTGAAATGGAAGTCGGCGTGAAACGAGAGAATCTGGGGGGAAAAAAACATAATAGCAAGGGGGGGAAAAAATCTCATTAGCTATGCAAACCCAGGTGGAAGCCCCATTTAAATTCCAAGGAGACTGGATCATTAAACATGTGATGCAATTACAGTAAAGCTGAATTAATTTCTCAATCATAATAATTAAAATAAATACAAGATAATGAAGAATTGGAGCAGAGAACTGTGGGAGCGGTTTGGAACGTCTGCAGTGTGATTATGACAGACTTCTCTGCATGAATCCCAACACGTGGACTTAGGCAACCTCGCCACCCAAATCAAATCTGACTGCAGAAGATTTTGAATGTGTGCCAAGCTTAGCTTGCACACATGGCGGCAGAGCCTCAGCAGTCTCTCAATGGGGACAGTCAATCAATACGAACTGATTACATGATTGGATCCCCTGGGCACCAAAACTTCATCAATCAATCATGCCTCCACCTTCCAGGCAGCTGTGCCTCTCTAACCGTCAGCTCTGCCATCCAAGAATGAAAAGGGGGTGGGGTCATAAATATGTGCTAATGGGTGTGTCTGTTTGTTGGTGTATGTGGCTGGTGGAAGAGGGGAAGCAAAGATATGTCATTGTCTTCCATGTTAACGCCAAAGTAGCAATTACAATAGCAACACAGGATGGCCTCTTAAATCCAGATCATAAGAGGACAGACACTGTCTCTCACCTGTCAGATTGTTAATAACTCAACACCATGCACAATCTTATCCTTTAAATAGTTTCAAAGACAGATTTACTTCAGAGCTAAGCTGCTTTCTCTCGCTCGCTCACTGTTTTTGCTCTCTTTCCTTGTCTGCTCTAGCTGCTACTCCTCCTCCTCCTTATCCTATTCCTCCTCTCCCGTATCAAAATCCCACACAGTAATGGAGCCAGTTTACATTATTTTTCCCACACTCTTCTTTTCATAAATAGCAGCACAAACAGAAACCAGAGAATGTGAACATTTCTGTGGTGAAACAATGTTAAGAAAGCCCAGCACAACCGTTTAGAGGTCAGATACTGAGCCGTGTATAATGAGGTTGACCAGGGGCCAGGGACACAGGGATGAACTCAGAAAAAAAGTACTGACCCATCATGACCGATTTGTGGTGTTTGATTTCAGCAGATTTAAAAGTGGTTTTATCATCTAAAGCAAGGCTGACCAGGCAGAAGCCCTCTGGGAGTACAACAGGTCCTCAATCTCTTCTTAAGCCCTACAGCTTCATAATGAGAGTAAGGTGGGTTTAATTGGTTTTATAATGAGCCCGCTTTGGATGTTGCACACACATTTGCACACATACCTACACATACAGGCATGCAAACAAAATAAATTACACACTTGTACTCATCTGTTACTTGCTCTCAGTAAATTGTGTGTATGATTACTTGTTTGATCAATATACAATCTGTTGGACTGCAGAACACACATACATAGTATAAGAATACTTACAGGGCAGTACTTGTAGTGAACCATTAAATATTTTTCAGTACGGCCCACATAAAATTGAGACCATTTTTTTTTTAAACTCATTTAACCATTGTCCTCGAGGACCGTAACAGATAACAGTTTAAATATTTTAAAGACAAAATTGCCTATACAATCTGCTGCCCAGTCTGGCATAATTCACTAATTTGACCAATTTTGACAGTTACAGGCTACAAAAGCTCAAGGCACTTTCTTTAAGTCTGTATATGTATAGGTATTTTTAGTCTTTAATGGGATAGAGGGAGCAACAACTAATTTCAGACAGACTTCATTTTTACTTCTGTTGCTTGCATCTCTGGGGACAGATCCTGCGAACAGGTATTTCTACAGAGTGGCTGTGCAGTTGCACTTCAGCATTGTGCTACATTTCAGAGCATCTCAAATGCTTTTTGGTTGCGCTTCGCTCTTTTTTTTTAATGTTTAATAGTAGATTTGATCCACCGTGGATGGATCACATGTCTAAATGGGGTTGTGGTAAAGTAGTTAGGGCATTGCTTTAAAGTCAATACCAAGGACTGCATATTTTCCAAAAAACCTTAGGAAACCTCTTTTTGTTGAACTTCCTGTGTGGTCCATGTCATGTAACAGAAGAACTGTACTGTTTTGCCATTGATACCACATGTTCATACAGTATGACCTCAATGTGCCTCCCATTTCATTCTCTCTTCCCAGCCTCTCACAGCTGACAAGGATATATATTTAACCCATGAATAATATTTAAGCCAATAGCAGCAATATCCTTCCTGCTGCTGAAATTCCCTTGCAGAACCTGTGATGGTTATAAACAACCCAGCTTAGTTTGGCCTCTACAAACAGATATGCAACCTGAGCCCATGGGCTCTTAACGAAAACAGCCGTGCTTTCGAGTGGATGGCTTTGCATCTTAAATGCTGAGCTCCACTCTTATCCTGTGAGAGCCAAAGAAAACAAACAAAAAAAAAGACTTCTAGGATGTCGCTTGGTTTGAGCCGTTTTGGCTCCGTTGTAAAGCCGCCAGACCTCGTATGAGTAATACACTCAGTCAAAAGTCTCTCCTGTGTGTATTACTTATGGGATTGATTTCAGGCAATGATATTAAAGCAGAGGAAGTACACCCATCAATGACCAAAACGACCTGTTTTCTCCTGAAAATGGAGAAACATTGTAAAGCAGATGATTCCTATGTTTATGCACTGACCAGCCAAACTTGAGCAAGAAAGTTTGTCCATATATGGCCAGCCAAGCTGTGCCCAGTTAACCTAAACATATGGACGATGACCCAGGAGGCAAAGAGCAGTCTGTTCAGTAAATCATTTCCAATCTGCCACTCTGACAAGGTTTGTCCCTGAAGACCAGTTGTCTGAACCACTCTGACCTAGACATGACAAGCCTGGTATAGCTGTTCTTAAACAAACTGTTTTCCAGTCTTTATGTCACATTATGCCAGAAATCAAGATTTCATCCTCTTCGTGCAAACATTTCATGAAATGTATTGATTTTCATGTAAAACCATTAAGAGTAGTAATCAGGAATAAATTTGGAAGGAAACCACACATAAATCTTCCATTACTCTGAAAACAAGAGCAGAATGATTATACACGCAAGACTAGATCCGAAGTATATGTATTCAGAGTGTAAACAAGACAGATTTTGGCACAGAACCCACAGTGGATGCTCCCTGGCTGACTCCGTATTGTGACACAGGGCATGCAGTGACATAAGGGCCAGACAACTGTCCACCTTTAAGGTTGAGTGGCTGGCATATGGTCCAATTGTAGATGACAGCCAAGGAGAGCGTTCATTGATTAGCCCACATATCCATCATGGCTCTGTGAATGCTAAAGAGACGAGCTGCAGCAGCTAATGAACACAAAGAGTGTCACTGAGGTGGAGATGTGTATTACAGGACACGACTAATCATTCAGCCATTATGCTAACCACAGTCACAAAGAGGAGCATATTGATCACCGCCACTAGATACACTGCATGTTGGCAAGTGCATACCTAAAACACGATTGCCAACTGGGTTGGAAAAGAGGTCATGACATTCAAGTGTGTGTGTGTGTGTGTGAATGCATGTGTGTTTTGAGATTTATTGTTAAAAGCCTTCCAGTTCCAGCAGCCAAATTTTCAGTTCGCTTTAACCTTCAGCTGCATGGCAAGCTTCCAGGTTTTCATTCCACAATTTCTACAACTTGACCACAGTCTCCGCTCAGTCTGTACATGTTCACTTCTTTTCTGTCTCCTTGAGGACATGGTTTCCTGTTCTCTGTTTCCTGTCCTCCTCCGTGCAGCCCCCATCCCTCCAATCATTCCCATTGTTTGTCAGGTTCCCATGGCCCATCAACAAAAGCGGTGGGAGGGGGACAGTGGAACAATTCATTGCACCCGTATGGTCTTCATTTTCCTGACCGCAATGCAGTCACAGTCCTGTTTCCATTTGTGTGACCGCACAAGAGAAAGAACAGATATAAAGGAAGAGAGGACAAAGAGTTGGAGAGAGACATAGCTGCTAAATAAAAGCCAGTAAGGAAAAGCAGAAAGATGTACACTTTTCTGTTATCACCAAATTGCCTCTCTTAGTACTATTTTAGCTGTACTGAGACATCGAATTGCGATCCACTCTAAAGATTTTTACCCTTAAGGTCCAGCGCTCTTAATGCAAGATGAAGATTCTTCTCGGTGTAGCCTCAAACAAATCTATTTTTCCTGCTCTCCTCCCCATTCTTATGATTTCAATCACCACATCCTCCTTTCTCAGCCCCCTTACAACCGTGACTTTGAAAAGTTCAAGTCATTTATCCATTCACTGGAGAATTTCTTCAGCCGGTCAACTGTCTCTATAAGCTGTAATGAATCCACTATTTGCACATGAAAGTATTTGACTAAGGCTTTATTTGCCGTGAGCTTAACATTTTCAACCATTTCTAGGGAAATACTGCTGCTGAGTAGCTGCAGCTGCTGAGGTAATGTGCCGGTCTGTTTTTATTTCGTTCTACACTGCACTTGTAAATGCATCCTTCAAATTATATTTGCCACCACTGAGGTAGTTTTTTTTGCAGTGACTGAATAGTAAAGGCATCACTGGCTTGTTCAAGAATAAGGCTGAGGCAGCTGCAGGGATCTAATTTGTGATGCTTGTCAGTCTTGTCTACCTAAGGTGAAGTCCTCTGGCACACACGAACGAGTTAATCATAAAATGTTACTGCACTTTCTCAGTGGCAGCAATGACTTCACTGATTTCTCCCTGAACATAGAAAAGCACTACATAGGATAAATTTTACAAGAAACTTGGAAGGGTTTGGTACTGAGTTGCACAATATTTTTAATTTGCTCACTTTGTCAGAGGAGCACATAGTTCCACTCTGTATAGCTTAGTCCCATGGCGCAGTCCTTCTGAGCATTAATGTGCTCAGCAGCAACATTTCCTCGGAAAATCAATTCCACTCATCACTTGTTATGTGTTTGAGGCTGCCACAGGGTAAGCAACAGTATAAAGTCATTCTGCAGTGTGTTTGCTGCTTAGTTACTTGCTAGACTATAGTAGCAAAGAGGCAAAAGTTTACTGTCCTGCTGTCTTTTGTACAAAAAGGCCGAGGGAAATATTGTGTTATCCTATATGTTTTGACCAAGTGATAAATATGTAATTAAAAAAGGAAAGTTTTCACAGGAGTATATGTAGTCCACCATTAGCAGGAATAAGCTGAAGTAATAGTGTTCTGTATAATTCTATCACTCTTTTATATTGTTGCAGAGGAATTTTGTCCCATACTGCAGCTTCAGTTCATCGAGGTTTACAGGCATTTGAATATGCACAGCTCTCTTAAGGTCCTGCAAAGCCATTTCAGTTAAGCTGACGAGTGGACTTTGACTTTCCAATTTCAACATCTTGATTCATCTTGACCTCACATTTGACTTCAGAACATTTTGGTATGCAGAGGCATTTATGGTTGACTCAGTGACTCCGAGGTGCCCAGGTCCTGCCCGAATCATCCTCACTCCACCACTGGTATTTGGTTTTTACCCCACATAGTGTCATGCATTATGGGCAAATATTTTCCACTTTGGTCCACTTGGTCATTGTTCCAAAAGCATTGTAGTTTGTTAAGATAAACTTTGGAAGCCTAAACCTGCTGCCATGTTCTTGAATTTGCTGGGACGTCCACTTCTGGGAAGATTTTGGCATTGTGTTAACACACACCTGAACATTTAAACCAGCAAACTAGCAAAACCTTTCGGTGGTCACATTTGCTGATGATCAACTAATGAAGTGAACTGTTTAGCAGCACCTGGCTGCTACTCTCCCTCTTATTTCCTATGGAAGCAGTGTTGGGTACACTCAGTTGCACCCTGCATACAGTCCTATCAAAACTTTCTTTTTTACATGAATGTACAGTATACAGAATATACTTTTTGCTTAATTATCATAGTCTGCACTACACAAACTGTAAAGATTGGCTCACAGGACCTATGACTGTGCTTTCTACTACTAGAGCTTGATGCTAGTAGGGATTGCTGATAGTTAAAACAATATGAAACAATCTGAAGCATAATCTGCTGCTTTTTAGTCTGGACTATTTAATAATAAGGTTTTAAAGACGTCTTGTGTGTATATCACAAAGTAGAGAACAGAATGTACATGGTTACTGATGCGGCCTCATCACACATATTGCAGCCATCTGGCATTATGGTGGTGCTATCAGTAGGCAAAATCTGATGCAGAATTATAAAAAGCTACAAACAGAATGTATGTTGTTAACCCATTGCATTAGGTTTAAATACGGCTTAACTGTGACTGCAGAGGCTAAGCCTACACTTGAAGCCACTGAGGTGTTCGATGGGCGGGGTTGACACAATGCCACTGTTATGAATGAAAACTTGTGGTATTGAGAAAGTCCACTAACTCCAGCATTGTTTACCTTGTCAGCTTAAGCATTTATTGTTCACCATTGATTGCATTTGCCGTTCCACAGTTCATCTTAATATCCAACATTATCAAACATAAATCACAACAGCACAGCGATCACAAACTGTTTGGTCCTTCCGACCAACAACACCTGACCCTAATTAGATGTTCCTGCCTTAAATACAATCACTTACAAACACAAAAAGTTACACCTAGCGGCACGCAAACACGAAAATGGCTCATACAGTGAGCTTTGTATCCTCTTTACGCCGACAATTATTTAATCCTCTTAAAGCTAGTTCGGTCATTTTATTTTTCTGAGACGAGTAATGATTTCATCAACCTAACTGATATCTGTAGACATGCCCATAAGAAACAATATCACTGTTCAGGATTCTACCAGGGTAAAGCACCACTTTTGACTATATACGATTTAACATTAAGCTTTAAACAAGGAAGTCATGTTAGTTTTGTTGATTATCCTTTCAGAAATCTTCTTTATGCGCATGGCACATCTAAGATAAATGCATTCATGACAGAAAAAGACATTACAGTTAACACTCCCCACACCCCCAACTGTTCACGGCAGATGGCTCCCCCTCCCGGAGCCTTTTACCTTCTGCTGGAAGTTTCCTCCTTCTTAAAGGGAGTTTTTCCTTCCCACTGTCGCCATGTGCTTGATCATAGGGGGTCATTTGATTGTTGGGGTTCTCTCTGTATTACTGTAGGGTCTTTACTTTACAGTATGAAGGGCTTTGAGACAACTGTGCTTGTGAATTGGCGCTATATAAATAAAACTGGATTAAAAAATGAACTGAACATATGCGGATGCGTTTAAAAAAATGTCACACCATCAATCAAAGTCCAACAAAATAGCTGTTGCGAAAATCTGATATGACCTCGATTTGTTCAATAAAGATATAGTGGGAGGTCTGAAAGATCTCTAGGCATGGGAAGGTCTGCAAGGGCAGCACCCTGCACCTCCATCCTGATGGTAAAAATTCAGCTTCACCATAGCGAGGGTGTGAAATACTGTTAAGGATTGATCGCCCTCACCTCACCGCTTGACAAAGAAGTGTCTTGTTGACTCGCAAGCTTACGGAACATCCTGCCAAGAAAGGCACAATAAAAACTTGTTATTTGATCAGCGATAATCATTAATTTCATTCGGTCCATCCTGAAAGCTTCCAAGGCTTGCGCTTTAAATCGTTTCTCTACTCTCTCTATTTCCCACGTATGAGTTTTCAGTGTTTCTTTCAGTGTTTGTTTAAACAGACATGAAATCACTGTGTGTAGACTAAAGAGATTCTTTGTTTCTGAAAGCTCAGGGACAGTCTTTGTGAAGCTGTTCAGATTTGTTCCAGAGCATCACATGAGCAAAACAGAACCACTGAATTCGGATAAATGTGCGTCATTGTTGCACATAAATTGGTAGAACCTTGGTGTGAGACAGAATTTGTGCCACTGAAAGTTGCATCTACTGTATCTGTACCTCATACCTTGAGACCAGAATACATTTTAATAAGGATCAGGATGAGATGATCACTTCTATCCAGATTCACCTCATTAGCATACATCCTGCTAAGTGTAAAAGCCCCATTTTGTGTTCAGCCTCGAGTCACCCACAGGGTCATATTACTTCACTAAAATCAACCACCTATGGCTACAAAGCTGTAGCAGATGATGATTGAAATGTCCTATTATAGCTGGAACAGGAGCAGTCTAATCGAGACACAATGATGAGCACATCCATATGCTGCACGGAGCCTGGATACTAAGATGGTTATCCTGGTGACCTTTCACCCTGGTTACACCCTTTCTGTGGCAGGCTTGACCTTTGCTATGGCCCTGCTGCTGCAGTGATCCACTCGTGGTATTTATTGTCATGCCCCATTTCCACTGAGACTGTCCATTTGGGGGTGATGGAATAGGATTGGAGAGGTGACCCTGTGCTCCTTAGAGGCTCCTGGGAGTCTGAATCATGCCTGCATGGTCTGTCAGCGTAATGGCAAACTCTGGCCTTTAAAAGCTGCACTTAACAATGGATTACTCTTGCTCACCCAAAACTTGATGCTTACCTCCTGAACAAACACTAAGTCTCCCTTTCTCTCTGTTTTTTTTTTTATTATTATTATTATTTTGCCAGTCTCACTTCCCTTTCATTCTTAATCCGTCCTTGGTTTTTTTTTCCACTTAATACAGTGGCTTGCAAAAGTATTGGGCCCCCTTGAACTTTTCCACATTTTGTCACATTACAGCCACAAACATGAATCAATTTTATTGGAATTCCACATGAAAGACCAATACAAAGTGGTGTACACGTGAGAAGTGGAACCAAAATCATACATGATTCCAAACATTTTTTTACAAATAAATAACTGCAAAGTGGGGTGTGCGTAATTATTCAGCCCCCTGAGTCAATACTTTGTAGAACCACCTTTCGCTGCAATTACAGCTGCCAGTCTTTTAGGGTATGTCTCTACCAGCTTTGCACATCTAGAGACTGAAATTCTTGCCCATTCTTCTTTGCAAAACAGCTCCAGCTCAGTCAGATTAGATGGACAGC
>VVHJ01039808.1:0-11103 GCA_015107715.1 Tylochromis polylepis | reverse complement strand
ACACACACACACACACCTATCTATCTATCTATCTATCTATCTATCTATCTATCTATATATATAGATAGATAGATATATGACAAATCAATCATATTGAAACATGGAAATATAACACGTCATTGTATGATGTGGGTATTTCACAGCTGTTACAGAAAATTAAGTTCTGGTTTAAGTTCCACAGTGAAGCTTGAGCCTGTTGCAGCATACACACAATCATCCTGAGAGCCTTTGAAACAGAAAGGAAAGTGAAGAAAGAAATAAAAATTAGATGAAAAAAATAAATTAGTCATGTTATAAAAGCTCACAACAATCATATATCAGTTTATAAGAGCTGATTATAAACTTTCAGACTTTCACTTCATAGTTTCAATGAATTATGTTTTTTTTAAACATAAGAGCAAGTTTAAGTTTTAAACTAGTTTTGATTTTAAGCAAAAATCAAAACTTCATGGCGTCTGCAGATCTGTCACAAATCTCATATCAAAAGTTGTCGTGTCATCATGATGGTGACTAATCAAAGTATTAGACATTAAGAGTGTGTTTAGTAGTTAATGACATTACCAACCAACACCATCTACTGTGCATTTTTTAGGAACTAACTTGGACTGCTCTTAAATTTAGTGATGGTGACCAGGCTGTAGTTACTGTTCCCCACCGCTCTCCCAACCAGTATACAGCAAAAACTTGTGCAGTATTAATGCTCATTTCCCCTGGAGCTTGAATGCAGTTGCTTCTTTGCAAAGGTGTCTACATTGCCTTGCTTGGGTTGGTACAGAGCCTGTAAACACATTTTCTGACTTCCTGTATGTCCCAGTTTTTCTGAGTGACTTCTTTTTGTGAGACTCTACTTATGAACGTAGAAAATCTGTCAAATGCCATTCAGATACAACGTATAAGTTGACAAGTCATCGAAATACAGCTGGTATTTCAGAATAAAGTATACAGTTGTAGTTTAGTCACATAATGTCAGTAAGAAGTTGAGTATTGTTGGTTTCGACTGATTGAGCTAACATGAAATTCTGTGGGCGTCCTGCACACATCACTTTACTCCATCACCGAGGCTGGATGATGGGTACATTTCACCCTGTCGTCTCTCTTCAGACCACAGTGTGAAGAGACGGCATGCTCATCTAAACATGCACCAAAAGTGACACGTTTGCCATGAATACATTTTATTTATAAATGTTTAAAGGGATGACTGGACTCTACCAGAGATCACGAGGTGCTGAGCAGACAAAATACACCGAATGTGTTAAAACAGTTCTCAGTAAAATGGATTTTGAAATCAGTGAACAACTTTGACACGGTTTCAATTTCTGTGAAGGGAACCCACAGGAAATGAGTGGTTATATAAATCATCTTCTCATGAAACACAACATTCATATTTTCCAGGATGATAATATAAATTAGCTTCGAGCCAAACTTTGTTTTGAGTCACTAGGCATGGCTGCGTGTCTTTTCTCAGAGGAAGACACAAAGTGGCTCGTTGGTAATTACCCTACACCTTTGTTATTGCAAGTGAGAAAAATAAATAATATTTCAGCAAAACCACAGTCTTCTTTAACTTTAAACAAAAGTGTTTTTCTTCTCTAACTCAGATAACCACAAGTTAGACTCAATAATGTGAACCTTTGAATACCTCCCAGTGACCACGTCCTGTGAACTACAAGAACTCATCACCAGAAATGTAGTTTTTGTCTTTTATGTGTACTTAAGAAAAAATTAAAACAGGACATAAGGACTAACAACAGACAGCACTACACTGTATTAAGATCATATATAGCTGTTAGCAAATCTGCTGAAATCATCAAAACCTCGCACGTCGAACCAAGAAGAAGTGAAATGGTGTAATTCCTGATATATAAATCCTGCAGATGTGCAGAGGAGCAGCAGCTTCCCCCTACTCCATGTGAAGAAGTCTTACTTGAAATAAACTGTGATGTAAAGTCGCCGGATTAAGATTTGACATGGACCTGCAATCGAACTGCAAAAGCATTCTGTTCAGGCAGTAAGATTTTAAAAACAAGTAGAATGAGTCAGTCGGTCCCTAATGAAGCTGTTTCCTCCACAAAAATTCACAGAATTGTTCCGTATCGACGACTGAAGTCACTTTTGCAGTTCATAACCACGTTTCAAATTGCCATACGAACAAACGATAGAGGAATGTGTGAAGGCTGCATATGCCAGACACCAATGCCATCATCACGCCTCCACAGAAGGTGACATTTAAAAACCAGCGATGACAAGATGCACAATACGTTCATCAGTAATGGCTTAACTGCTTTTTGTAATTTGCCTCTTGTTGAGTTTATCAGATCTATTCATGTAAACTTGAAATGAGTTAAACGTAACCGACTCAAAGGAAAGAGGGGGAACAGAAAGTTTTCATCAGTTTGTTTCGTAACTGTAAATTCAGAAATGCAATATTTGATGGAAGTAACTAAATTAAAAAAAAAATCTAGGTTTTTAATGCTCTTATAAGCCATTATAAAAATTCACATATGCAATTTAACATAATTGAGTTTACTGAAACATTTTTGAGTGTTAAACTATCATTTGCTCTTTTTATGACTTCAATTCTTCATCATTTCCATTGTTCAAACCTCACAGCGCCTTTTCTGCACTAAGCGCTCGCTGCTTCTATGGGTCACCTCTACTTTTGCACCTTTGCATCGCTTCCTGTTCATCCCCATCTCAGACCAAAGTTACCACATCAGCAGCGGTGTCTTTCGTCTGCAGAAGGTTCTGGACTGTTTCTTTTGTCTAACACTGATGTATTTCTGGCCGAGGTTTTGAGTTCACCCCCAAAAATCAAAGACACATGTCGCTTTTTTTATGCGCATGAAAGCACAACCTAAAAGGAAAGTAAGCTTGAAGCAAATATAGAAAAAGAAAAGCTGAGTCCAGTTTTTTCGAAAACTATAATTACAAAAGAAACAAAAAACAAAACTGCACACTTACAACCTCAGCAGGAACTAAACCTTCACCCTCGCCCTTGCCCACACCCTACCCCACAGTATTACAACAGGTCATGTGTTACTTCCTCATTAGTTTTATATCATTTTTCCTCAATAAAATAATCACATTTAAAAGACCAGTAATTTTTTTTTTGGATGGTTTAGCTTATTTACTACAAATAAAAGGATTTTTAATAGTTTTTCTATATTATTTACAGTTAAAAAATAGATTTCCACTGAAAGACTCATACAGAAACATAGAAATATAGACCTTTACTGCATGCTGTGGGTATTTTAAAAGGATAAGTATCTTTATAGTGAGAGGTTCAATTGAATATTTCCTTGAAAAAAAATGGTATGAATGTAAACCAATAAGTTTGGATTTTAAAAGTAAAAACCTACACCTGACAGAATAAACAGGTTAATTGTAACATACCTGTGGAGGAAACGAAGCAGCAGCAGAGCAGAAACGCAGCGATGGTGACAGCAGAAGCCATTTTCTTCACTGTTCTCATTACATTCAGCTAAAAAGAACAGCCGCTTTCCATTATCGAGGTTATTTCCTGTCAGAGCACAGTAACTTCACATATTTTATGTGCGTGTGCCACCGTACATGCACGTGCGTGCACATATATGGTTTTGAAAGGAAGTGATCCAAGAGGCCTCATCTACTTTCACAGATAAAGAACAAAGCAAGCCAAGCAAATGTCACCCTTAGAAGACAGAGAGTGCATCTTTTTTTAGTTTTAGTTCAGCGGCTATGTATAAATATAATCTGTGATCTCCTATTAGAGATGTTCAAAAGGTAACCAAGTAAGTTCAAACACCAAACTGTTAAAATTTGGGTAGCAGGTGAAATTGTAAACCTTAAAACAAAAGCAAATAAAAAAAAAAATGTAAAAGCTCATAAAATCGTGAGCTTTCAGGAGCTAGTATGTAATATGACAGTTAAAGTTATGTAAGAACACATTTTATCTGCATTTGTTTCCAGTAAAACGCCTGCAGTTAAAAGGTCAAAACTGTAAACATGTCAAAGTTAAAACATCTTACCTCTGAAGGTTTGCCATGGTGAAAGGTCAGACAGCCACCGTCACTGCACACGTTTTACCTGACGCCCTAACAGGAATGCTGCACATACTCCTGCACACACACGTATATGAGAGCTGTGCGTTTGAGTTTGCCCAAGTCCGCGTTGCCTTTGCGCCTTTGCCTTGTCACAGGGAAAAGTTCAAGATGGTGATTTGATTAATTTTCATTGTGGCGAGACATTTTTCCCCTCGTGATGTTAGTTCTTCGTTGGATATTAGTAAGACTTCTTTTTATGTAAATCTTTTTTGTTGTCCACTTTTTGGAAGCTAACATCAAGTTTTGGGGTTTTTTTAATGAGAGGAAAAATCAGCCATCCACCATACCAATATATGTTTATTTTTACTTCAGACTGTGTGTGAGGCTTTACAAATACTTCATCCTACGTTTCCCATGATGCCATGGAACTCAACAACCGCTTTTGTTTAAGAGATGAAGGTAGCAGCTAAAATCTTATAAAACATACACACAGTTTTTCTCTTTTGCCCCCTTTTTTTATTTATTTATTATCTCACTGGTTTTATTTAAAAGGGGAACATGTACAATATTAACATAATGTATAGTATTGACATAAATGTTGCCATTTGATGCATTGTACCAAAATGATCTTAAAGCTAATTTGCATCCCTTTGCAGGCTGCACGCAAAAGATCACACAAACGCCACACACCCATAAGCCCCCAGCAAGAAACACACACACATGTTTAGCTATTCTGTGAGAAATACACAAAATACTAATGTGTTAAAGAAAATAGAGATTATTAGTAGACTTATAGTCTTAAATATACTGTTCTTCTTAGACAACATGCCCAAGTTCCAGTCTCCCATCCGCAGTTTTTGCACTAAAGCTCTTCTGGGTGCAAAGCAACATCTCCGTCTCACTCTGACTTTTACATTTGAAGCTGCTGAATAAAGAACATATCACGCACGCAGGTATCTATGGGCGAGGATGCGTGCATGAATTTGACAGGAGTGAAAATGTATGAGGCTTCATGAGATCTGCCAGTGAATGATCGTCATTTTGTCATTTCCAGCTTCCTTTTTTGGACTCTTTCCAATTTAATGATTAAATCTTTTGTGGATTTAAGACACAAGAAAAGCTCTTTCACACCGCTAACTGTGTGTAACGTGTGAGAGTCCTACCTGTAGATGTCTGATTAAAAAAGAAAGTCTAAGAGTGCAACAAAAGCTCACTTCTCACATGTGGTTTGACACCTCACTGCAGGTACTGGTCGTGTATGAAACAGGAGGAAACGCTTTGTATCATTTTCTGTAAAACACTCTAGTCCAGACCAAACTCTTCTGTTGGGGTCCATCTCATAGAGCAATGCTAAACTTCTTTTGGTTTTGGTTTTAGTTCCTTAATCTTGTTCCTTTTTCTGTCTCTGTTTGCATACAGGTACACAAAAATTAAAAAATTCTGGTTTGCGCACATTATGAAGGAAAAGGTTTATAATCTTTTAACTTTACACACATCATACAGTCTCTCAAAGCTAATGTTTCCAGTGGCTCGTTCCACTCAAGCTTGTTGAAGCCAACGGTGTGTCAAAACAGCTCAGATTTGTTAGATTTGACAGATTTGATTGTGATGAGGAAAAACAGAGCTTTCATACAGAATAGTGGAAACCAAAACTCTTTAAGGCTATTTTTATTTTATCGGTGATAATCAAACTACAGCAGTCAACTGATGACTTCTGGTGTAGCTATTATTGCAAACGAGTCACTGACACCAAGGAAATGACACCAACGTTAGTGCCTAACACGCAGCGGGGACTTATTTTATTGATTTATCCGCTTGATTATTTACTGAACTAACATACATTCACATAATGTGAGTTCAGCGTGGTGGGTCACAGACCGTAAACACCTACCTGGATGGATGGATGGTGGTGTTGTTAAAAACCACAAAAACCCCCACAGATGATGAGACGACAGCACATCATCTAAGGTCATGGAAAAAAATGGGCGTTTACTTAATTTATGTCATTTCTCAAACTTTTTCTGGCATGGAAAACATTACTTTCCCCCCTTTTCAGTATTACACATCACACAAGCCTCAGGATTTCTTACTCACTGATCTAGTAGAAAAGGTGCTGACTGACCATCCTTGGGCTCTTTGTGCTGAGGTCATTGTGATTGTTTCAATCTTGTTTAATTAAATTTCTTCCTTTTTTTTTAACGTCCTCCAACAACAGGACATGTTTTTCCTTTGTCCACACCTGTTCCACTCTGTTACTGTTAATATATATAAAATATATGAGTGCAGCTTTGACAATGAAAGGAAAACACTCACAGAACCAGCGGTTGTTTCCTGCTCATGCAGTCGCTGCAGACTCAACACTGCATTTAAAAGATATAAAAACGAACATATTTGCTTGCAGTTGACCACAGGGTGGCACCATTATATTACACATGCCTGTAGTACAAAAGCTGCTACAAACAGGAAGAGCCTTTATGGTATTATAATTGTAAAAGTGTATAACATCTGAATTTACACATTAACTAGATTAAAAATCACACAGTCTCCCTTAATGAGAAATGAGCAGGTGTAGGTTATATTAATCAGACTCATAAGCTTTTGTCTCATGTTGTCACTTTGTGCCCGTTTGTGGTTGTTTTAGTCTAATCTTTCTTTCCATTTATTCATATAAAGGTCACAGATTATACTTTTGAATGGTCAAAAACCTCCTGGGCGCCTCCTGGGTGAGGTGTTCCGGGCATGTCCCACCGGGAGGAGGCCCCGGGGCAGACCCAGGACTCGCTGGAGAGATTATATCTCTCGGCTGGCCTGGGAACGCCTCGGTGTTCCCCCGGACAAGCTGGAGGAGGTGGCTGGGGAGAGGGAGGTCTGGGCTTCTCTGCTTAGGCTGCTGCCCCCATGACCCGGCCCCGGATAAGCGGGAGAAGATGGATGGATGGTCAAAAACTGTAGAACAGCTCTGTACAACAGACTCACCTCCAGTTACAATGACCATGAGCCATTGCTAATAGTTACAGTTACAAATACTTGGGCAATCTGTGCTTTATTATTTGTCCATATGTTTATTATCAGAAGCCAGAAATGGTTAATTAACTTTATTTGTTCATCTTTATCTTACGCTCTAAATCAGCTCCTGCCAGTTGCTGCATTCCTTACATTTCATGATCTTTATGTGTCATCTTTTAAATGTTTTATTAGATAAAAGTATATTTAGGGTTACAAAATATCAAAATTCACTCACAGGAGGCACCACAGGGGTTTGGTGTGATGCAGACTGGTCAACAATGAGACTTTGATTTGATCCCCAGTTGCCAAGAAAGGCTTTATACGTCGAACGTCTCTTCTCTTCAGGGCTGGACCGGGACAAAAAAATCCGCCCTGGCATTTTTGGTCCAGGATACACACCATGATCTCTCTCTCTCTCAATACATATATATATCTGTATATATATAGCTGTGACATGACCAGGTGCTGAAGGTAGTTCCTGAGAGTATCGCCTCAGCGATAAAAGCAAGCAAAAGCCAGCCTCATGGCCCCCCTAGAAAGCAGGTGACCTTTGTCAAGGCAGGGGAGCAGCTTAAACAACAACCCACAGCCACTGCAGGCCTACATTCCACCGCATAGGATTGGCAGCTAATGGTGGATCTCGGCAAGCAGCTCAAGTTTCCAGCACACATCGCAGAAACATCGTTGCGCCCAGATATCGTAATTCTATCAGAGGCATACAAACAGTTCGTCCTGATAGAATTGAAGACCGTAGAGTGGAGGTATGCGAGAGGAAGCTGGCAAAATACCAGGGTCTTCTGGAGGAGTGCCGGAGACGGGGTTGGCGAGCATGCAGTTACCCTGTAGAAGTAGGCTTCACCGGCCAGTCTCCCTACAGAGCCTACACACCGCAGGGCATGAGTGGCCCATTCAGATGAACAGCCATCCAGCAGACAGAGCTTCCAGATGGCTGTGGATCAAGAGAGGTGATCTGTGGCCTAATGCAGCTGGGACGCAAGTCGGGGCCTGATCAACCCCAGCTGGGTCACCTGAGTGAGGGTGTCTGATGTTGTGAGAAGTGAAACACCCTATGAACCAGCCCTGTCTCTCTGTTGGGGAAGGAGCCTGAGCTAGTGTGGGAGGTTGAGAGATATTGGCTACAATGCCCTCTTCATAATGTTTTTTTTTTCCTTCACACTTTCATGTGTCAGATCATCAAACAAATTTTAATATTAGACATGGTCGAGGCTAAATACAATTTAAGGTCATGCTTTGGCATCCGAGATATTGATGCAGTCTCATAAACTCGGAATTAATCTATTAGAAATCCATAAGCGCGGTTGCTGGTTTGTGGAAGCCATCACATCAACCTTACATCAATCTTGAATACATTGGCTGAGGTTATGCTAGCTAATGTTGAGGGTCCTACAAATCACACTTCAAGGTTCAAGATACTGTTCAGATAAACAGTTTGATTACATCGTCACATCATATGAGTGTTTATTCACTGTATCTGAGTGCAACAATGTTACATTCACTTCAAAGACAATTTCACTAAGGCCTGATTTAGACTTTTGTGAGGAGAACTAGTCTTCATAGAGCCTATTACGTAACCTGTGTAAGTGGCCCACATCATTGTCGCCATTTATGCTGAATTTAGAGGCATTTTGTACTTTATACAACTTGTTACAGCTGCACTAATGCCAACATTTCATCTGTGGGTTTTGGCTTGCTGTCATCGCTATGCCTCAGGCAGTGGCCAGTGTTAATGTCTTTTGGCTTTTGGTTACAAGTACCCAAGGTTGTATAACCCACAGTGGCCATTACATTTGTGGCCTCAAGAGTTGCTGTCTTGCCAGATGTTACTTTGCCTGACACTGTTTTGTGTGGCATTTTGCCTGGTGTTGACCTGGTGGACTTGAGCTGGCTATTTGTACATGTGCCTACTAATAGTCCTTCTCAGCTATTTATCCACCGGGGTCATTTGCCCCATTAGATAAGTATTGATTTAGCTGGTGTTGGCTTATGAGGTGGCTGCAGCGGCAAAGAGGAACGGTATCACAAAACCCACACTTCCTTTTTGCAGAAGAGTTGGTGGAAGTGTGCTCTGGTAAGCAGGTGGTAGCCATTGTAGTATGTGGATGACCGGCTGGTCTGTTGTTTATTGTATCATTCTGTCATGAAGGTGGGAGTGTGTGGAAGTAGAAGGCCTAAATGCAGACTTTTGAGAGAAACTTGGAAGAACAAAAGGCGAGCCTTTGAAGTATTGTATATTTAAAAAAATCAAGCTTGGTTGAAAAAAAATAAACGGTGCAAAATTCGTCCAACAGAAATTGCGTGTTGTGTATGACTACATTAAGAATAGGTGAGTCTGAAAATAATTTTTAACCCACAAAATATTTGCAAAGATTTTACTCGTCTTTAGGCTTAAGGCTACAAATACACATATGGCGTCATGAAGGAAGTGGAAACAGCAGGGAAACTAAACACAGCTGTACAGATTAACAACAGGCAGGAGGTCAAACTAAAGGAAATGCATGGGAGAAAAAAACTAAAACAGGAAATAAGTAGCAATACTGAACTTAAGTGAACTTAATACTGAACAACGTGATAAAGAGAAACTCTGAAGACTCTTAAATACAAATAGAAGCTAGAACTCAGAAGTAAAGGCTCAAAATACCAAGCAAATACCTGAAGATAAACATAAGTAATACTGTGACAGACCCAAGGCAGACCCCACGACACCTCCATGTTGCACCACATAACTTTATTGTAAACGCACACTTTTCCCACGGTTGCTGTACACAAACACACTGCTGCTGCAGCTCACCTGCTGCCAGCCGCACACAGCATCAACACGACAATCAGGACCCTTTTAAGGCTGGCGAGGCGTGATTGCTGATGCCGTGCAGGTGAAGCCATCTCCACCGCACGGCACCGCGGGCCACGCCCCGCCACAAATACGTAAACTAAGAATCAAACAGAATACTTACAGAATATAGAAGTCCAAAACCCTCTGTCCAAGAACCAGGACCGTGACACTTTCTTTTCTAGCAGAACCTTTTCCGTGACCATAGCTAATGATTGTTCCTTTGTTGCCCATCTTAATTGTCGTGTTCCTCAAGGCTCTATAGTAAAGTCCTGTCCCACTTTACTATACTTTACTACACATATACTTTCTTTTAGCCAGATCATTCATAACAATAATATCACCCACCACAGCTATGCAGATGACACAGATATGTGTCCTTCTGCTATCAAACAACCCCAACAGTCTTGATAATCTGTTCATCTACCCAAGTGATATCAAAAACTGACTATTTCATAGATTTCTAAAACTCAGTCATAAATCTGATGTATTAGTTTTTGGTCCAAAAAATTCCACTGGCAGTAAACTTGGTACGCTGAACAAAAATGTCATGCTTGTAACCTGGGAGTGATTTCTGACACTGAGCATGACTTGAGCACTTGAACATGCTCAAGTAAAAAACTTTGTCCAGTCATGTGTCTTTCAACTCCCCCCAAAAATTCAAAAATTAGATAATTATTCTCTACTAATGATTTGGAAAGCTCATGCATGCCTTTATTTTTCCCCCACTTTGATTCTTGCAGTGGTCTTCATAATGGCAACGCTCACTTCATTGACTCCTGGAACAACCAGGGAACTCGCACCAAAAAATATGAACATATCACTCCAGTACTGGCAATTTTTTTGTTTCATCTGTTTATTGAAATTTTCTGATTTATATACAAAAAGAGAGAGAGAGAGAGAAAAAAGAACACAGTCAGAACAACAACACGGACAAGAACGCACAGATAAGGCAAAGGATTACAGTGCAACAACAAAAAATACTACTTCAACACTGGTGAGAAAAAACCCCACAAAACTCTTGGGTGGCACGTTAAATTGTTTGCGGCAAATCAGAGAGAACTTTATGCTTTGATAAATGATCTAAAAAAAGGTTGCCACACATCAAGGAACTTACTAAGTTTGTCCTCTCCATATGCAATGAAGCGGTCAGTTCTGATAGCCACATTTTAAATTGAGGCACAATGTCAGACTTCCAGAGAGTCAAAATAATCTTCTTAGCAATTA
>VVHJ01039806.1:2448-24530 GCA_015107715.1 Tylochromis polylepis | reverse complement strand
CATAGAGACTTTTGGTTAAGGATAGGGGAGGAGAGAAGGCACAGGGAGGGAGTAGGAGAAAGATCCGGGGAAAAAGTTTGAAAGGGAAAAAAAGAAGTTTCAGTGGCCGCCGGTTAGCTAGGAAAAGGACAGTCGGAGGTAGAAAGAGGAGGCACAGAAGACAACTGCGAGCCTGTGTGGATTTTTACCGCTGCCAGGAAGCCGCTGGGCACGCGCCTGCTCCGGAGGGGGGATTATAGATGAGTTTGACTTTAAGATGAGGAGCGAGCCCCTTCTTTTCACTTCCAGCAGGGGTGAGTAGCTTAAGCTGTCCATTTTTTTCTGACCATGAAAAAATGAATCTGCCTTGGGTTTCTAGCAGTAATAAACCTGTTTAAAAAAAATGAAAGCTTGCTTAAAGCGACTTTATTACACTGTGTCTCTTGTACAGTAGGATCTCCTCGACGTCCAAAATGAAAGCCAAGACGAGCATGATTTTCCCGGGGCTGCTAGTTTACAGAGTTTGCGTAGACCCAGTGTACTCAATAAGAAAGATTACTGATCGATAACGTTTGTTTTGGTCTACTTGCCACCTTTCATTATTCTTCTGTTGTATTTCAGATTGTGTATTGTAGAAATCCGCGCATGCATCAGATTGGTGCACGCGTGCTGTTCAGCACATACGCAAGCACAGAAAAAGGCCACAAATAAATAATGTTTGTAAAAGATACGCTGAAAGAGGGCACGGGGAAGAGACTGCGGAGAGACACTTGGTTCCTCGCAGTGTCATTAGGGTTGTGGTTGCCTGTTAAGTGTCTATATAGTATATGGACTTTATGCCGGACTCCTTTCAGTCATCTGGCAATTTAATGTAGCTCTGACTACAGAAATGAATCCCTTTATAAATGAGAAAGCAATCTGTTTTGGTGATTCTTGTCTTCAGGAGTCTGACCTCATAATGATGCATAACAGTAGTTAAACTGATATAACTAGACTCAGCTTTTGGGCTGACTTCATTGCTGCTGTTCTTTGCCACCAGTGAAACTTGGTGGTGTGATCATAAAATTGACAGAGGCATACCTTTCATTGGTTCACCTTTATCTGTCATTAAAGCTCATTGTACAGCAGTTTACTTTACAAGCACAAGCAGTACCTTTTCAGATATTTCATCATTTTATCAATTTTCTTTTTGTAATTACCCTCTATTATGCAACCCAATTTCTTTCTTTCTGGCATCGAGTAAAAAGTCTGTTTCTTATTACCTCATTGTTGCTAGACAGCAGATCCACATACACCAACAACATGTGCAGTATCCCTCTCTGAAAATAATCTTTAAAAATCTGAGTTTTTTCAACAGTACTCAGAAAAACTGCTGCATGATTCTGAGCTGGAGGGTTGCTCTTACTGTACTCTTGGACCTGAGAAGTTAGGGGATAAACTTAGGAGTATTACCCTTATCTTTGTCTGCATGAGATTTTGAGACAACAAACTCTGGCTCTCTAGACTTGGTTGCAACAGCAGGATAAAGGTAAAGTAACCTATTTAGTCAAAAATAGTCACTTCATCACTGTGTCTACTAACAATGGTGTTACTGAACATTTTTTTCATCTTCTTATCCACTTAGCTCAATACAGCTGCCAGTACTCAGACAGTTATTACACAGTCCAGGTCAGTGTTAGGGCAACTCCACCCTGAAGTCAGAGGTTTTCTAACACAACCCTGGAATGACAACACAAATGCTCTATATCTCTCACTTGTCCTGCATGTGGTTGTGAAGTGAGTGCTACAATAACAGGACCAACGCTAGCAGCTGCAAGGGTTTCGGGTGGCCCAGCAGTGCTTCACTGCCCGGCATTTGGTGAGGTTCTTACAGACATCCATTGTGTACTACAGAAGCATGCAGTATATAATATTTTTGTTTAACCAATGTGGATATAGTATGCAGGTATAAAGTAGATATCAAAACTCAGCTAGGTCATCTAGTTTCCCAGCTCAGGATTTTCTAAGATACAGTAACAACACATACTGCAGGCTTCGCTGAAATATAAATAAGGAATGTTGATTTACTCTTAATAATACTAAGAAAAACTGATTATGGCTTCTGGAGTGGAGCTTTGCTCTGTATTGTGGAAATAAAACCGACAGGTTGGGTTAGAGTAAACATTGTCCTAATGCGTTTATAGGAATTCAAAGAATTTTGGGGGGGGAAAGTAGTATTCATTGATACTTTTTTGTTTTTATTGGTTTATGTTGTTTTATGTTGTATTGGTTTATGTTGGTGTTCAACACTGATCGGAACCTTTCAGTTTAAACAGTGTTGGAAACACTGTGTATTACTGAAGAGGCCAGCCATGTAGTTTTACGTTTACCAATTTCCATGCTAAAAATAGTTTGTCTCTGGATTTGTACTGGCTGGTTTAAACTCTAAAAGAAGCATTTGTAATATCCAGGACAGTGATGATAACTATGGCATGTTTCCTTCAGGTCAAAATGGCACCCATGATAAAGAGCAAACTTGTCATTGTCACAAACTCTCAAAATTAATCTTCTTTACCAGCTTAGCTTTGAATATATACAACATTCATATACAACAATACCCTGAAACTGCAATTGATAGTTCTATGGTTTGTCTTATACATTAGTTTGATGCGTTAGCCAAAAGTTCCTCAAAGAACTCAAAATCAAACCTTACTGATATAAATGTGGGCAAGCTCCCGTTCAGGATCATCTTCTCTGGCATGCCCCAAAAATTTCAAGTGTGGCTGCTTTAGATCACTCTCTATTAAGACTTTAATAGAGAGTAGTCAAATTTGAGTCACTGTTTGCTTCTAAAACATCTCTGATCTAATGGACCCTGGCTTGCTTTCCTTTCTATGTTGGTTTGAGCTGGTGGTGGATTTGAGGCAAACATAGCAAACCAAAGTCAAAACCAACGGTCTCTTTTAGCAAGTCCATGCTCAATAGCTCTCCCATTTATGGGGTGCTGTGTTTTTGGGGGCAAATACAAGTGTCAGAGTGTTTATTGCAGCTTTCCTCACAGAAACTCTGAGTCGACAAGCAATTAATTGAAGTGTGTGTGATGTGGGAACGGTGGGTACATGGTGTCACTGTACTGGCCTGCTTCGCTCATTTGGTTCCCCTTCCCTGCCTTATTCACCCCAATTGTGATTGAAGTTTAAAAGCTTTCATCTGTCAGACGCGTGAGCTCCTTCCTTTTTTTGGGTGATGGATCCCAGCAGTGGAGAGGAGAGATGAGGAGAAATGACTTTGTAATTTCTCCCTCCTTCCCTGCAGAGTTGGCCTGTCAGTAAGCTGGCATGTGGGAAGAGAGACTTTAATTTTGGGCCGACTAATCATAGCCCTCCCAGCCTTACCCCTGTGTCAATATGAATCTGGAAAAACACAGGGAAAAAGAATGGGGAGCGAGTGCCAAGCTCAAGCACAATTCAAAGGACCCCAGTGTATGCCAAATAGCACGGTATGATATGGCATACATCCAGCTGGCAGTCTGTTGGCAGCCTACTGATTTAACATCATCAAACAAGCATTTGCCTTTGGACCCATACTTTAAAGAAGTTAAAATAGTTCTGCTTATTGCAGGCATATAGGGTTGCCTTGAAAATTTGGATCCATTAAGAGGAAATCACTTCTGATGAGTCTCACTGGTCTTATTGTAATGGATGAGCCCATTCACTTGTTAGCCTGTCTGCCTTTAACAAAGCTTTTAGGATTACAGTACAAAACCAAAGCTGCCTTGGTGGGGTGTCATAATAGGAGGATAAGGGTACAGGGAGCTCTAATTATTGCAGTTAGAGCATTTGGTTATGACTGTGTAGCTGCTGTTTGCACTCACACAGATAAGAGTGCCTCTGTGTCCTGTTTCTGTAGGTGGTGTTTAATAAGTAACTGATGAAAAGACCAAAGGCTTCTGTCACAGTCAGGACAATGAGTATCTGGATGGGTGGCTGAATGAATGGAAGGTACACCCACAGGAATCTAATTTTCCTTATTTTAATTCATTTTCATTTCACAAGCTAATTTGTTATCTGGTGTTCATCAGTTACATCATCAAGCTTTACATCAGTTACATCATCAAGCTTTACATCAAAGTTAGACAGGCTTTAACTACTTCAGATTGAAAAAGGGCAATCATGTATGATGATATTTGGAGACTGAGGTTAGTATTTTTATGTCTGACAGAATAACACTATTTGTGATCAGACAAATAGCTGATCACAAAGTTCAGCCGCTTCTAACCAGCTACTCCTGTCTTGTGTTTTATCTATTGCCTGGCTTGCTGACCAGGATGAGGTTGTGAGCCAGTGTAACCAGAACCTGTAGGAAGTAGAGAACTGGTTTATGTGATGCTACTCTGAGCTCACCAAGGCTACAGAGTAGAACAAGGAACACAGCTGCCAACTTTAGCCCATGACAGTGAAGTTAAGGTGAATTCATATACAAAATGAGAGCCAAATAATTAAATAAAAGATCTCATCCAAGGTGTCCGCGATGAAATGGGCAGCATTGTGGAAAATTAATACCAGGGATGCCCAAATACAGCTTTAAAGTCCATATTCTAGGACCTCCAATAACAGATCACCTTCTAGATTTCTCTTTACCAAATGTAGAATCTATGTACTACAGTTTTTCAACTTGCTGCGACCAAGTTTCGTGGTGCTAATTACAAAAGGTATGGTATGGTATGGTATGGTGCATGGCAAACAGACTGGTTGTTATATAGCTTTTTGCTAGTCTATTTGAGTAATTTATAAAACTTGCCTCATTCACACAAGTACTTTTTTCTAAGCCTAAGTGCTTTTTTGTCTAACATTCTCACTTTAATGAATCCATCAGAGGGGGTTCAGTATCTTTCCCAAGGACAATTTAGCATTCAGACTGGAGCAACCAGGGATCAAACCACCAACATTCTAATTAGTTAGATGACCTGTTCTACCTCCTGAGCTATAGCAACCTGTGGAAACTCTCAATTTTCCAGTGAAATTACTTAGGTTGTGTTGAATGTGGATGGGTTCTCAAACAGTAAATCAGAGACGTGTGCCTGTGAAAACTCCAGTCCACTACCTATATCTGGATTGAGCTGTTATGCCATTATGTGGATGAAACAAATGATGATGCTTAGTAGACTTACAGCCTCTATATCTTCACCAGTCAAAAATTGTGTATAATGTAACACTCATTTCTCACACCCATGCAGCTACAATTCCCAGTCCAATCAAGAAAACCTCATGCCCTCCATTCCCACCAGAAAATCAAAACCTAAACCAGGAGTGTCTCCCCCTCCACATCAGTTCACCCCATCTTTCTTTTTTTGTCCTGTGGTTTTCTAGCTGAGCTCCCTCTAATTAACTTTTTAAAAGAGATACCAAAGGGAGCATCATTACTATCCCCAAATATTGTCTGGTTTTAGAGCTTGCTTTTGGATCAGTCCTTCTCCCACCATATTTCCTCCTCTCTTATCTTCTCTAAACCTCCATCAGCACTTCCCTATCCCATTGTCTTTCACCCTTTCTTTTTCTTTTCCTTTTCCTCCTTTTCACATCTGGGTTTTGCAGATGTGTGTTTGCGGTCTGGGAAACATCTGCTCCTACGGTAAACCACCTGTACAGTTCGATAGCAATCAGCCCCCCTCTGTGATATTTGCTTTACATGCCTGACGGAACATAGAAAACACACAAACCTCATAATTACAGACCTGAGAAATGGGGCGGGAGCAAGGCAGCTTGTCTTTCATCGTAAGTTAATGCAGCATCACCCATCTTCTGATCTGTTCAGAACTCTCCCTCTCGCCTGGTGCTCATCCAAGTTGGGGGTTTAAAAAGCCTTTATGAAACATTTATGACTGGTAATAGCACACAACTTTCACATCTTTCCACCAGCAGTGGAAAGGGAAAAAACAGTACATAAGGCTTCCAGTATAGGACTAAAATATTTATATGTAGCGGAGGACATAAAGAGTTATTTTTATCTGATAAATGTAAGCATAATTCTGAAGTGAAGCTGAGAAGGACAGTGAAAATGCAGATGGTAAGCAGTTACCTTTACAATAACTGCTAATGTTTACCAGCTTTTAGTTGGAGTTACGAAAGAGTTATCAGAGTGGAAAGGCAGATGATACCCTTCCTTTTTCCCCCAAAGTATTAAGCCTTTAAATTTTTCAGCTTGTCTGTGTGATGGTTTTTATGTAATCATGTGACAAATAAATAGCTTCCAGCAGTACCCTGTGTTTTGGTGGCATGTTGGAAGCAGTAACCATGACGATGCCAGACCATAAAACCAACCTCAATTAACAATAACCACCTTCTTACTGTAACACTGAACCCACAGTGCAGTTAAGCTTCCCAAAACCGCAGAAAGTGCACTTTGACAATGACTGGGTGTTTGGAACTTTAAGTCTCTGGCTTAAAGTTCTGCATCTTTTAGGTGCACAAGGACTCCTTTAAAATCTGTTAGCTGCCACAAAATAGCAGTTCTGGTTGAGCTGGCCTGGTATGGCAGACAACACATTTAGCTGATTCAACTTTGGATAAGGATCTGAACTGTCAGGTCCTCTAATAATCCCAAGGAAAAAATAATCTGAACACATCACTGAATCAAGTGTTGAAGTTTGAACATACAAAGGAAATATACTAGAAATCAATTTATGTGTTTGTTCCTGAGATTATTGCTTTTATTACAAGTAAAGCTAATTAGAAAAGCCACCATTTTGTATGCTTTCAGTATATTTCTTAATCTTTAGCCATTCAAAGCCTTATATGGTTTTTCATTAGAAATATAAACCCTAATTCCTGTTCACTTTTGGCGCAGTACATTTATACTCCCAGCCAACACTTAAAGACTTTAATGGTGTTTGTATCCAAGTAAACTGAGCCCATGTTAATTTACGAAAGTGGCATGACTTTATGATTATGATGACGGTTTGTAATTAGAGTGACTTGGACCATTTTCCTAAAGGAAAAAAAACACTGTCTTAATATTTGTGTGTGACTGTAGATCTACTAACAGTTGATGCATTTCAGCTGTGTGTGTATGTTGAGGCAGATCCTGACCTGAAGACCTGTTAGATGCTCAAACTAAACACATCTTCGAAGTGTTAAGGACGCTGCTGGTAACAAGAAACAGACACCTGGAATACGTAGAGTGGGATAGCGACTGTCAGTATGCCATCAATCATAACAGCTGTATTCCAGGAAGAAGGCAGAAAGCCCTCCTCCCTCTAACCTTGCTAAGCATTTTTGCACAGCAACAAAACCGCAGGCGCTCAAATTCTCCAGGAAATCCAAACATGACCCCGTTGTCTCGCACATTCAAACACAGTCCTCACTTAGGAAAACCCCCTTTGTTCTGAATACCTGGCAGTAAAAACATCCCTGACTTGTCTAGGTGTTTTTAGTGGGTTTGTGTGTGTGTAGGGATTAATGTTTTGGAAAGAGCACGTATCATTTGTCATGCAGACCGACTGCTAACACAGCAAATGTGGTTTGGGGCAAGTCACACTGCTGAGAATATGTAAATATAATTGAAAGTGTACATGTGAAGCATGTATGCAGATATCAGAAAACTGACTAAAATATTTATGGCATTAGAATCAAAATGCTAGAATTAATGACACAAACACATGCATTGCTTTTGATGTTGAGTACAATGAAGGGGATTATGGAAATGTAAAAATGAGGCTGAATGAACAGGTGAGATTTGGAAGAAAGGGCGTGGGCAGTTTGTTTGCATGACATGTTTTTTACATTTTTTTATTTTTATTTCCTGCTTGCCCTTAGGCCTTGTTTGAGGGTGGTCCTTGCCTCCACCACTTCATTTTCTCTTGCCATCTTTGGTGAACGGGAGAGCTCACTTTGGGTTTTTAATGGCACACATGCTTTTGGCTACCCCTGTGGAGGTGAAGTATTGCACACGTTGCACAAAGCTCTATGAAGCAGTAAATGGAGCAGTAAATAGCTGCTTGGCTGTTCACAGTGTAATACAAAAACAGGTAGTGCTGAAAGTGGAGCATGTACCTTCGCAGTGAGGGATGTTGCTACTTGTTTTTCTGCAAGTACAGAGTGGTAGTGTAGGTAAAGTGCAAGTAATGTTTCTGCTGTAAAAGGATTTAAAGCACTCAGACTTACAGATATTTGGGGTTGATTGTTGGGTTTTCTCTGTATTATTGTAGGGTCTTTACCTTACAATAAAGTGACTTGAGGCTTTGTGATTGTGATTTGGTGATATATAAATAAAACAGCACTGAAATATGTTTTTCCATTGGTGTCTTGGGAGTTGAATAGTTTCTCTTGTTACTGTCATCCTTCATTGCAGTTTTAGTGATATTACATGCACAAATGTATTTGCTGAAAGCTGGAAGGAAATATGTTACTCCATGTTGGCCTCCCCATCGCCCTCACTTTCTCTGTTTGTCTCACTGTTGAACCGGTCTGATTTATCTTTCACCCCAGCCCCCCTTTTCCTCACCGGACTGTCCTGTAGTATAATCAGATTATGTGAGGAATGTGTGAAAGTGTCTGTGTATTCAGTGTCAGAGCTGCTCTCTAATAGTCAAGCAGCTATAAAAATGAACGGTGGCTGCACTGAATACAAACATCTATTGATTTTATTGTCATAACACTGAGATATTAATATGAAGAGCATTAATGCTGTTTGCCAGCTACCTGCGCTCTCATCTGTTTTTGTTTAGTTAAATGCTTGTGGGAATTGTGATTACATGTGGTATTCGGATCAGTTTTGGATGAGATATAAGAGGTCTGTTACGTCATGACTTATGTCTGTTATAAAATAGCCTGAAGTCCCTGCTGAGAAGTCTTAATGGCTCATACTAAGACATACTAAACTGCTGTGACATTTGGCACATGGGTTAGCCATTAGATCAGCCTATCTCCTGTGCCTGTTGCTCAGATATTGGTTGAGCTGATTTCATGTGATTATATGGAAACACGAACATAACACAGCTTGCTTGGCAGCAAGTCCTGTCTGTATTTTTGATACTGCTGTCTCCCATAAAGATTTAGTGAACCGTTTTTTGTGTCATGTGACACTGGTGTGTCCAAACCTAAACTGAAGTTTAACTTTTCAAAGCCACTACCACCTGCAGTGTTTCCCACGTATCTAAATTATATTTTTTCATATATACATTGTTACAAATTACAGAACAATTTTCAGCTCCAACAAGTTCCTCATTCCCTTCATGCACTCTGACCTTACCTTCTTGGACTCTGGCCGGCAGCCGTATTCTGTGTTGTGCTAAATAACCTCACTGAGCTTGACATAATGGAATAAACTCCCCACCTGTTTGGGATTCTAACACAGGTATGGGCAATAACTTTTTCCAAGAAAATTTGTTAGTTTTATCACTTTATAAACTACTACTAATTTACTCAATTTCCCTCTGGGATTAATAAAGTTTCTCTGATTCCAATTCTGATTCTGATACTGGTAAGAACAGGTGCTACAATTAGACAATGAAAATCTGAAATAGGCACAAAAAAGGCAAACATTTCATCACAATTTTATCAATATTAATCAAAACAGTTGTAAACAAAATGGTAATGTTTTTGAAAAATTCTGACTTTTAACTTTATACACAGTTATTTGGCTTGTAGTTTAATTACTTCATCTTCAGTTCATCATGCCTTTTTTCTTGTTTTGGTCCTGAAGAAGTGTGTTAAAGTCAGGTTCAGTGTCGTCACTAAGATCGCTATCTGGATTTATCATCACTGAGAATGTTTGTCCTGATGCAAAAAACCCCAAAAAACAGTAAACTATTCTCTGATGGGGAGCTTATCAAAGAGAGTTTAAAACCTAAAAAAAAAAACCTAGTTCGTAGATGCACAAAAGCTCAAAAACTCCAGTAAATTTGCCAGGTTAGTCTGCTCAGCAGCTACTGTCAGATTGTTTCTAAATGATGCTCGAACATTCAGTGACTCAGTTCTCATTAACTCCACTTAACTTTTTCAGTCTGCAGCTGCTCTCGAGGATAATGCAGTGTCTTTTGATACAATCAGGTGTTTACAAAAACCTTCATTTGCACCAAAATGAGCTGGGACCCTCATCTTGAGACAGTGCTTCTTATCTGAGTGTCTGTGCAGAGTGTGACATCTCAGAGTCACACTTCTGAGCACAATCAAATGCTCTCAGATCAAGTGTGTGGAGATATTCACTAATACCTTACTCTCATACCTCATCTGTGAGCTATGCTCTGTATTTGGTTTCCCAGCTATTGTTTTGCTCTGTGTGGGAAGCTGCTGGTGTGTTTTTCACCTGCGGATATAATTCCATCAGGTATGTTGCCAGATCTGTCCCTGCCCAGCAGCTATCAGCCAGCTGGCTCTGTGCACTTGAAGTACTGTCAGTGTCTGTGATTGATTTACTTGAAAATTTTGTTTTCCATAGGGCCACCTGGCTGCCCACTTATGTTACATAACAGTATTTTGCACTTGTCCAGTATCTGTTTAATGTTGGCTTGTTTCACAGGGCCAAAAAATACTTGTCAGTGTGTTTTAACTGAAACATGCACTACATTGGGACTGATTAATGAGCAGCTAATGCTGGGGCCTGTTTGTGTGCCACCAAAAGGTTGTTTTTAGCTTAGGTTTCTGTTCTGAAAAATAATACAATCAATGGTGCTGATTGTGTATCCACTACCTTGTTTGTCTCATTCCTCCTTGCTAGAAAGCCCAGCACTCATGTTTTTCACATTTTAAAACACTCTGTTTCACAATGGCAACACTCAGTACAGCATTAAATTGGTATTAATCCACAGGTGAAAATAGTTCAAACAAAATAATAATCTCTTACAATGTAAGCATCAAAACATCATCATCATTTTGGGTAAACTCTTACCAAAGTATAACTCGTGAATGAAAATGATGCTGCAGTTTTGTGGTGTTCTGGTGATATAGTGTGTAAAGCAGGGTGATGGCTCATTCTAGAATACTGCTCTTCGTCCCCAAACACAGTGTATTAGTGTTTCTGTTGGCTGACGGTGCACATCCACTCAGTTAAACAAAGGTAAACTCTGGCTGAAGCAGAACATCTGGTCTTTGATTTATCATCAAGCTCTTAATTGCAGTTAGTGGAAGACTTAGCAAAAAAACCCACAAAAAAAACAAGCAAGCTGTAAGAGTAATATTCACACATTATTTGTTTTCAGTATTAGTGTGCTCACTGCAAGTTTAAAGATAAAGTAGTGTAGGTCTCATTTCCATTAGACTAGAGTTCCATAATCTCACTCTTTGATATTTGTGTATTTGTTCTCCAGCAATGGAGGAGCTGGTGTGTGAGCTTCGTCTGTTTCTGGACCTGCTGGACAGAGAATATCTGAGTGCCGGGGTCCGAGAGAAGAAGATACACCTCTCCAATATTCTGCACAGAGTCCTGTCAGACAAAGGTGAGGATTCAACTTACATTGCACCTTAAGAGCCTTCTGGAACACTTTAAAGGACTCACAGCTGGAGTAAGTCTATTTGGTAGTCAGCTATTAGATACAGCACTTGACCGTACTGTAACTGACTGCAGGAGTTCCATGAGCAGTCTGGTACATACACAAAGAATGTAGACCCCAATAAGCTGTTGCTAGGTCAGTGTGGGATTGAATTGTCTGGTTGTTCCCATCAGAGAGTCATATTGGTATACGTTTACCTATAAAACCCTTTACTTGTGAGCTAATATAACCAAAAGGCTTCTAGTTGTTTATACTGGATTAAAACTGTTCATTTCACCTGTTTCATGATGTTTTGCAAAAACATGTTTATATTTGAATCTGTAGTGTATGTTACCAATTTAAAAATGAACATGAAAAGAAGATATACACATCAGATTAAATAATTTTTTATTTTATTGTATTTTTTTTTGTTTGCATCCTTAAACATGGAGATTGTTTTAGTCCTATTCTGGAAGCCTCAAAACATTAGATTATTCACACAAATGCATAATGACATTTCAGTTTTTCTTCTCAACAGCAAAATGTCATGTGTAGACATCCTGATTAAAAATATTTATTGGAGATTTTTCATTTTAACATTAAAAAAAATCCTCAAAGGGTAATGGGGAGCAGAAGTAAAGCACCCTAAAATCAGAGAAACAGAGGAAAAGCACAGTCTATTTTTTCCTATGATTTAGGAAGGGAAATTATGAAATTTTCCTTTTTGTAGCTGCTTCAATTTGACACTTGTGACACTTTAAAGCATCTTCTTGTTTATATTCATAATAGCCACTTGATTTCTTCTAGAGCCTTCATTCAAGTCAGAGATACACAGCGGACTGCCTGCTCCGCCTCAAATGCCACTTCCAGAGATCCCTCACCCCTGGATGGTAAGACTTCTATACTGAAGTTTATTTACATTTTTAAATTTTGATTATTCATATATAAGTTCTGTGTAATTTCACCATGCTGGAACGTATTGCAGGCAGTGCTCACAGTATGAGTTATGCTAAGTTCCAGTATGTGCTCTGGTTGTCTGACTAAAGAGAGGCGTTTCTACAAATACCAGATAGCCCTGTGTCACTCTGCTTCCGCTGCTATGTCTTATCCTCTATGTTAAGTGCAGCTCAGTCCAGCTGCTTTATGCCAAAATCAGGCAAATCACAGGTGAAGGACAGAAGAATACTTTATTTTCAGGGCACTGCTGAGTAACTACATTTTGAGCAATGCAGTGCAAGTCACTTGTAATTCATGTGGCGTAAGTAAGTGACAAATAAAGGAAAGACAGGTCATTTTCTTTGTCTTATTATTATCCAGGTTTTCCAAAGCTGTCAGCTACGAATGCACGGATCTAACTTTTCTGTATCTGACCTGATTTGATACCAGCGTTAAATTAAAAGCCACAATATTGAGAAAACCAGAAATTATTTTAAATCAGTCACATCAGGCCTTACAAATAAAATGTAGCCAATAAATACACCCAATAATATAAAATGACTTGACAACTATCTATAAAACAATAAAAATTTCAAGAGACCAATAAATAAAATGTATGTATACCCTTCACCTAATTTAAATGCATTACTCTTAATGTCAGATCGGTGTTAGAGTCTTTACTTCATAGTGCTGTTATTTACAGTTGCACTACGTTCCCCTGACTGGCTGATTTTGACAAATCATCTGTCCAAAACTGAACATTTACCTACCAGTTTGCATTCATTTATGACATTTTATTGAATCTGGATCCAATTTCAAATCCCTTTTGAATATTTTTGAGTTTTGTTGTGAGGAAGGCATATTTCTGATAGTTTAACAACTGTTTTGTGTAACAGAAGTAACTTAATCATGTTAACACAACAGGTATCTTTAATATTCATGCAGGACTGCTTACCAGTAAAACACAACTGGCGCTAATAGAAACTGCAGAAATGATTATTACTGCTTAGTGATATTCATTAACCCTGAACTTGCTCATTCATTTCCTTTGACAGAAGCAAGGAAGAACAGTACAGTTAACCTCAACTTTAACCTTAGCTATTCAATCTATAGAAATGGCCAATAACACTGACCCTTACCTTCAGTATTAGCAGATGATGAACTTGTTAGCAATACAATGAAGTTCTGTGCACACGTTTTTGTGACCTGAATGCTGTTAATCACGTGAATGCCAGCTTTAACAATACAGCAGGACAAAGAAACCATCCGAGATGTGTTTTTACAGTCACTTGTAAAGCAGTTGGAAGGCCTGTCATGGCTTCAGTATGTTTTCCTGTCTCGTGCAGCGCCTCACATCACCATGACCGTCAATGAGGACCGTAACATTGTAAAACAGTGATGTGTGTGTCATTATTGTGAGAGTGAGATGAGGAGCATGTGCATGTAAAAAGACCCAGTGTGAAGAATAACAGTGTGTGTCTGTCATTATTGTGGGAACAGATGCCTCTGATAAAAAGCAGGTGGCTGTGATGACTTGCAAAGCCTTTATTTCATAGCAATAAGCCACAACACCTTGTTCTACATCTTACACACACACACACACACACACACACACACACACACGCATACATTCCAAGGCACAAGGCCTTACAGTGCAGTTTGTAATTAGAATCAGTCATCAGCCTCAGCCTCCTCTGGTGACCCCAGTGTGTGTCTGGAAATCACAGCCGAGGTTTTCCCAGAAAACTAGGCGAAAGAGGAGGAAGAGGAGGAGAAATGATGTTTCTGTGTCTCTGCGTGTTGTCTCTCTTCTCTGCTGCTGTTTTGTAGCAGCTTTTTTCCAATCAGAACCAGTAACATAAGAAAATACATAGCAATGCCTTGCACGACACCCCAGACTCTTGGGCCTGTTCGGTGCTTTCCTTTATTTAAACAGAACACATAGGCACACAATTACACAATTCTTTCTGTCTTTTATAGAAAAAGTGAAGTTGGTATTTTAGCAGGTCTTCATTACTGGCTGAAGGAGACCCACTCAGGACTGGGTTGAGCATGAGCCACATGGGTGTTCACTATATGAAGTTTATAGACAGGATGTCTTCTGCGGAGTCAGAGTCAGATTTATCCCCTGAGATCTCTTCACCCTGTTACAGACTGGTTTGGGGTGATTCTCAGAAATGACAGTGATTAATGTTATGCTAAAGAAATGGAAAAATGGATATCCATATTTATACTACCAATTTCCTATTGCTCAGAAATTTTAAATTGATAGTTAGTTCAACATTAGTAAAGGGGTTATAAAGAGATTTTTCTTTTACAATTTCCTCTTATTCTGCTAAACATCTGTTCATGTTATGCTTGACTAAATCAAGCCTGACCAATAAATATAAAACAAATAAAACAATAACTTGTTACACATACTTTTCCATATTTCTGGCAATTTTTATTTTTATCACAGTCTGAGCCTCATAACCTGCCATCAAATATTGTCATTTATTCTCAGCCACTGGCATCTTGAATGCTCTTTACTGTTGATCCTGTGATGCCACTGTTTTAGTGATGGTGAGGCCAGTCTCACGCTCAACTTTTATTTTCACCCCAACCACAATCTGTACTTAATGTAACCAAGTAGGTTTGATGCCTAAACCTAAACTGTAATGTACGCCACTGCTAAAAAACTTGCCTACCTGAATGCTTAAAAGAAAAGATCATAAACATGAGTTTCAATTTTAATTCACTGCACTTTATCGTATTATACTTTATACACTTTATCCAACAATATCATGCTGTGGACACTGGCTTTACATGTGTACGAAGTAATAATAATAATAATGACAGCATAAGCTGTGACAAACATTTAACAATAGGGATGTTTCATCAGCAGAAAAGCAAATAGAAAAGAAAGCAGCTAAAATATATTAAGTGGTTAAATAGAGCCATTCACATTAGAACAAAACCTCTCTGAGTAACATATGTGCAGGGTTTGCAGAGTCGCAGCAGTAAAGTATAATTCTCATAAATATACTTGGATGGAAACCCAGCTACTGTCTTTTATTTTGAGCCAGCTCTCTGTCTCCCTGTTGCAGTCTCTGCTCTGAAATTACCATCTATCACATTTCCACACTGACCTCTGGAGAAGCTGTCCAGACTGAGGAAAAAAGTGTTGTGCTCCCTTTCTCCACTCTTCATTTCTTTAGAAATTTCCACCGCGTGCAAATGAAACAACAGACAAATGGTTAAGAGGAAGAGAGAGAGGAGGTGGCTAAAAAGAAAAGAGAAAACAGGGTAGAGAGTTAAAGAAACAAAGATTTCGTGTAGATGAAACACACCCTTGTTAGTCATGAGAAGTTGCAGTTATTTTGCACAATAGAATGTGTTGTACAGTATCAGTCTTTAGTTATTGTTGGTGAAGAAATGGAACATAGACTAGAAAAATCCGGTGAAATAATAGACAAGGAAGTCAGTCTCTTTGTGACCCGTCGAGCCTCAGTGGAAAGCCAAACCAACATTCACATACGCAGAGAGCCTGTGGCTTTAGAAGCTGCATCAGTCCTTAGCTTCCACCATTTTGATTACTCACAGTTATATAAGGAATACTTAGTTTGGAGTAGCTCACTTGATGTACAGTATTTAATGAGAGGACAGTGGTATTGAACTTTATTACTCAAACACAAACAGTGTGCAGATTGCCGACTGTCTCTTCCAGAATATTCTGCTGGTATATGAAATACAAAAGAAGATGAATGGCATTGGATAGACTTCCATGACACATTTAATTACTGCTGAATTGTTCTGCAGTGTGTCATCACATTTAGTCCATTTCAGAACTTACTTGCATGGTAAAATCATTTTATTTCCAGGTGTACAACACTTCCCAGTTTTAAATGGCCGTAAAATACATTTTTGTTGCATTTTTATCTCATTTAAATTAGCACATCTAAGCCCTTTGTTCAAGAGTATATATGATCTTGAAAAGACATAGTGTTTTTACAAACTTAGTGAGGCCTCAGTCTAGCATGCTAATACAGTGTAGCTATTAGCAGAGCATGACAGTCACATGTGTGACACATGTTAGCCTCTGCATGAGCAAAGAAAGACAAAGAAACAAAGACATGATGTGTGTAAACTACTCCATTTCTTTCCCAAGGGCAAACTTGTGATTGTACACACATCTTATACACACAGAGGCATGCACAGGGATACACACACACACATACACACACACACATGCACACACACACAAACGTTAATGTCATTAGGCTTCAGACCCAGCAGGATATCCACTAACCAAACAGGCTTCCACTGGATCCTATTTTAGTTTATCAAGCTGAAACTGGTCTACTTTGAGCCACTGTATTGCCTTCCCGTAACTGTATATGTATGTAAAGTTGGTCTTTATATATTTATATAAAAGCACAATAAAAAGGGGGTAGTGTCCAATTTCTCCAAAACTCCAAAACTATGTTAAACCGTAATGTTAACACCACTGATTCTGGGACTCTGACGTGACAGTGTGATAGGGTTACAAGTACGAGATGGTGGAACAGGCTGTCATCTGGAATAACTTCAGACCTGAGTGCCAGACAACCCAGAAACTGGAATATCTATAAACCTACAGAACAGTAACATTACTGATCATTTTTTCCTTAGTATAAATATAACTAAAGTTCAATAATTGCTTGATGCAGCAGCAACAATAACAAAGGTCACAATATTTTGTCACCTCACATATATATCTGTGTACACTGGACATGTTGGTGATGCCTGCCAATCAAAGACAGACAAAACAACAAAGCTATTTTTATAAAGTTAAGAAACATTCTAAGCCTTAAATCCGTACAAGTGTTGGGTTTGCCGAGAGAGCAGCTGAATCTTTTTATGTCAGTTTCATCCTTTCCACAACACTCACCTTATAAATCTTGACGTTCCTCCACGGAAGAGGATCACAGTACCATTTTACAATGTGCTACATGTCACACTTAAATGCACAGTCACACACACACACACACACACACACACACACACACACACACACAGAAACACAGCAAAAACAAGGTCTAGCTCTGATTGGATCATAATGACCAATAAGTGTGACAAAATCCCACTGAAGTCCTCTTCTTGTCATCTTGTCACTTTTCATATTCAAGATTTATGTTACATTAATATTTATCTTTTATCTTTGGCATGAAGTACATTCCTGTCATCAAAAAGCTCAATGCTTCAGCCACATGAATGGTTTTCATCCAATATTTGAGCAGTTTGACAACGAATACTGGAAAATAAAATGGAAATTGTGCATGTTTCCATTAAACTCCAGCAAAGAAAACAAATGGACTTCCAAATGGACAATGGAGCTTATGAAACGTGAAAAACAGTAAGCATCTGCCCAAAATGTTTCTGCATTGTTCATGCTTCATGTTGTCACATGATGAAAAAAGGAGGTGAACACAGTGAGATATTTAAATTCACCTATTGTGGCAGTGCACCCTTGATTTGTGTTGTGTATATGGTAACATGTTTTTTTTTTATGTCAGTAGTTTTTTTAGTTTTAATAGCAATGAAACATGTTCATTTCTGACAAATCTGAATTTTAACTTGGGTCTCAAACTTTTTTGTTTTAATACTCACAACTACTTTTACCAATGTTTCCTGCATACAGCAGTGCAGAACTTCCGCAAGCCCAAGGTAAAGGTGTGTGTTCAAGATCCCCAAACCACAAAACAAATACTGTAAACCAGAGAGAAGAAGAAAATCCTTAGACTGCACCCTCAAGCGTTTGGAATTTTGGTTGATTTTTTGAGTTCTAATGTTTGCTGCAGTCGCCTTCAAGTCAGGATTCGTGTCATCGGCTGTATCCTGAGGGCTGCACTGTTCGAGCAGAATGTGGACCAGTCCTCCTGCTAGTTGAAACACAAATGATTTCCATCTGTGTTGATGTTGGAGAACAGTGCCACCTCCCCCTTTCTCCTCTCTTCCCTTCCCTTGCCTTTCCTCTGACAAAGACCCTCCCTCACACCATTAGTTACCCATGTAATGCACACTGAGGTTAGTTGTATCATGCACGACAAACTCACGCCAACTGTCCTGTTCTTCTGTGCTTCAAGCATTCACGTCACAGAAATGTTCTCATGTGGTCGACGTGCTATACACGGTAACAGGGCTGCATGATCCGTAGAAGTCTGGAATTCATTTGGAATTCATTTCCTTCTCTTCTCATTTTGATTCAGACATCCCTCCCAGGCCTTTTTTTGAGATGGATATTCATCCCAGCACAAATGTAGCTAGAACTGTAACCATACAATCTTATGTATGGTTAGGTATCACTGGAGTTTGTTTGTTTTTTTTAACCCACCATCTTCTCGGAGTGTTTTTCACCCACTTATAAAACATTGTATGTTGGTGGCCGTATATTGCTGGATATTGCCAAACCAAATTACTTCTAGCCTGAAGGGGAAACAGTCCTCCAACTAAACGTGTCACTGTACTTTGTCAAGCTACATGGTGCGTGCTCAGCAACAGTTGGATTGCTATCAAACATATTCAATTGAACCAACCCTGTTTTACTTTTGTATGGCTTCAGAAATTATTTGTCTTCAGGAGTTTTTCACTCAGCATGTTTTTCATTTGGTGCTGATGAATCTGTTTTCATATTTGACTTAATTCCTCAGTGGGGTTTCCCTACTTTGTGGCTTGGTATACCACAGCAAAGCATTTAGTGACATCAGCAGTATTGTGTCATTGACTTGCAACAGGAAATGAAATTGTTTAACAGATCATATTGTAAGGTGTCATGCTTTGTCACTGGGGTAACCAAACAAGTGGGAAATTGGAGATTGAATAAGTCTTAACTGCAGAAAGCAGTAGGCCTTTGCTTAATGACACATGCACACAACAAGGGCCAGAACTGTTTCAGTTACTAACACTCTTTGGAAAAAGTCCCCACTGTGTAACTGGAGCATGGATGGAAAACCTATTTCACAACTTTTTTCCCCACTCTAGTGCATTTGAAAGCTTTTTACAATGCCAAGTTTCTTTTTTTTTCCCTGACACATGATGTTATCGAAGTGACTTAATAAAGCACGGAGGGAAAATTGAGTATATTTCTGCAGTCTAGTAGAGAACAAACAGAATTTACTGTTGAACCAAACAAAAGTTAGGGGTGCTTGATAGAAAAATAGAAAATAACTTTTGTGGTTACTAATTGATAGGTATTTGAACAAGACATCCATTAACCCATGAATTCATACTACAGTGTACTCTATATACTGCTGGACTATTGTTCGATGACTCTGAACACAGCATCTGTACAAATGAGAATGTATCTGTGGCTATTGATGATGAGGAATTGGTTATTGGAGCATGGAAAATGAATAGCCAAATTCCTTTAGTGGCCTTAAGAGACAGTGGGGCTCATAGAAGAATCCCATGTAGTTATCCTGCTACTATAAATTCACAAGATGTTTTCCAGGTTGAATTTTGAATTGGGTAAACCTGAAGATCTTCTAAATTATTTACAATTTTAGGTTTTCCAGCTCTCTCAAAAGGTTACTGGCAATATGATATAGCTATATAGATATAACTGAGTGATCATGTCATAAAATCAACCAGTACATTTAAGGGTTAATCTTGAATACCACACAGTTCATTCTGTGTTTTTATGAATTAATAATCATTCAGAGAACTGCTGCATGCAGTGGAGGTGAAATTTAAACTGACCTTGTATTCAGTTGGCTGTCAGCAGTAGTGACAGCATCTTGCAGGTGGAGGGTGGTCTTTAATCTAGTGTTTTCTTGGAGGCACCACCTAATGGCCATTAAAGAAACTGCTTTCACAAGCTTCTGCAAACAAAAGGAATTTTTTTTGCAGAAGATATTGCAACCCTATTTTCCAACTTGACAGTTTAGCAGTTAAATTCTTGGCTCAGTTATCACTGTAATTGTAATTATTTGTTGGAAACAGTCCTGCTTAACCAGACTTTGAACTGGAATCAAAGAGGTCTGGGAAAATGTCCTTTTGTCTGAGCCAAACGCTGACAGTTGACTGGCAGTATAGGCTTGAGGGGCTGATCATGATAGCTTATCATGGTACTGGTACTGAAATGTCATTCTTTCAGAACAGAAATGCAGATGGATCATATAATATCAGGTAATTTGAAAACAATGGGGGAATTATTAGATAGCTTACTGAACATAAAGCATTGACAAATGTATTTTCCAACTGTAAAATGTTTCACTTGGTTGCAATTAAATTAGTTGAGTTCATACCCAGACTTAAACAATCTCTGCATTCTTTAAAGAATCAAGAAGAACAGAGCACTTTAGTGTTTTTACACTTCCATAATATGTCTAAATATTTTCATGAAACTCTGCTTTGCTGAGGTGACTTCTCACTTATTTGTAATACAGAACACCATTTAGATATGACTGGCTTAGGCCTGGCCCACCTCATCCTTCATTTCCAAAACTGTGGACCACCAGCAACTGCTGGCTTTCACTGGCTCCTCCCGACCCACATTTACACCTCATTGTGGGGTGAGAGAAATGGAGGAAATGCCCAACCCAGTCTCAGTCTCACTCTGGTTATTTTTTCAGGCAAGTTGGCAAGCTGGTACTTCCTCCTGTAATGGCACTCTGGTGAATGCACCTGTCCTGCAAAACACACATTTAACTGGCCCAGCTGAGGCAGGAAAGAGTAAAAAGGGGGAGTCATGCAGGGGAAGCGAAGAATGAAGTTTCAAAAATGGGAGTTGTGTGAAAGGTTTTGTTTTGTCAGAGGTAACACTAGCATGGGTGGTTCATGTATAAACAGAGAGCTGGAAAACTTAGATATGTATCACAGAGGCTGGCAGACCTGAGCTTAAGTCCTGCAGAGAGTTTTTAGTTTTTGTCCCATATAACTGTTTTCTCTTGTTTGAATGGTTTAGCATTGTAAAAGAGGGCTTGTGCTTGCATTTGCTAATCATGTGACTTCCAGATTGAGTTCCTCTCCCACACAATGAAACTTTCAGTACTGCTGATGGACAGAAGCCACTCCTGTAGCCACCATAATGTATGCTGTGGTTGGTTTCTCACAAAACTCAAATTGATAACCCAGATGTATTAACAGACATACTGCATATGAATAACTGAGCTCCTCATCCCATCAAAATGATTTTTAGATGCAAAAATGAAGAAGAGAAATTGAACACATTCATTTAGAATACAGTTGTTTTTTGATTTGACATTGAGCTTTAAAATGCAATTTTTTTAAAGCTAGTGATTTGAGGGTTACTTTGAGACAAAGGTGAGGCATACAGGATCAGCCTGAGGCTGATGTTTAACTAGGACAACAGAGTTTTATACTTTCATCCTTGCTTGCAGTCTGTCATGAATGAATTTATAACTCATTGCCTTAACTTGATCTTATGCCTAAGCTTCAAAGAATATATGGTGGAAAGGGTGTATGCAAGTGTCCACATTTTGTCCCATCTGTTGTTGAGTTTTATCTTAAGTGACAATAGTTCAATGTGGGTTATACTCGTACCTTTAGGGATGAAGTGTGTACCTTTTATGAAGTGGACTTGGACTGTAAGTAAGCACTGAATGTTTGTATCTGTGTTCCTGTAGAAATGAAAGGCTACTTCCCAAAATATATTGGTGAAACACTTGTAACCCATCAGGGTTGGGTAAGCTTCTTATTTCAAAATGTTCTTTCAAATTCATTCATATTAATCATCATGGAC
>VVHJ01039804.1:0-25667 GCA_015107715.1 Tylochromis polylepis | reverse complement strand
TACACACAAACGGAGATGTCGCCTCTGAAAACGATTCTTTCTAAAAACTCCGGCAAAAGTGGAGATTTTGGAAAACGCCGTTTTCGCGTCGCAGTGTGGACTGCAAAAACGGAGGCTTTCGGAAACGATGACGCATTTTAGTCATGTGATGCAGTCATGTGACCAATTCAACTAAGATGGCGGACGGCATTGTACAGCAGTTGTTTTGTTTGCTCTCAATTTTGACGGCCCTATTAAAGATTAATATCAGTGTGTACATGCTCCAGATAGCTTTTCTTCAAAGAAGACGGAATGTAAAGTAAATAAGTAAATAAACGGCAGACGGAAATGACGCAGGTCGAATCGTCTTACGTTTCACGCATGCGTGGTACAGGAACGTAAGCGTTTTCGGAAACTACTGAAAACGATAGTGTGGACGCGGAGCGTTTTTAGACGAAAACGCCGTTTTCAAATTTATCCGGAGTAGTGTAAACGTAGTGTAATGCAAATGAAACGCTGCAGCTGAACAACAAGCACTAAAATGAGAAAAGCTTTTATAACAATGTTCTGTCAAAACTTTATCGATGATTCCTGGAATAACGTTTACATGTGTTAAAATCAGGGCCGGGGTTTGGAAGTTGTTGGCTTCTGTGGGGGGTCGGAGAAGCTCTCTGAATGGTCACCTAATGTGTGATAAAGGAATCCACTGTGATGCTAATGATAGTGTATTTATTTAGTCATCATCTGGATTCAGACAGTTCCTGCAGTTTCCTGTAGATTTTGCGTGGTTTATTCCCTATCTTCAGGTTGAGGGGTCATACGACGACGATGAACGCTAATGACTGTTAATTCTCACCTACCTGTCAGCACAGGTTTTTGCACTCATAGCTATCTAACTAACTAAATGCATAAATAAAGACTGTTGGTTGGACACTTATTTGCGGTACATATACCAGTCGTTGCATTTGGAGTGTTGCTTTCACAGCGCAAAATTTTTGAACCAGAGTATTAAAATGAATCACAAAAGTGATATAATAAGCAGTATTATTAATAAGCATTAGCAATAATGTTATAATAATAATTATATCGGATGGGATATCCTAAATATGATCATCTCTGGAAGTTCTTGCAGTGAGTAAAGTAGCACCACCTCCTGTTGTTTAAATCCTTTGTATCTGAGTGAAAAGCAGATACAAAGCTACTCTGGCAGAGTCAAATACAAATCAAATGTAGTGTTGAAAATAAACATTGTTAAGACATGAAGTGGTTATCCAAAATCCTGTAAAGGAAATGAAAACACTCTATATAATTTTCTGTGTAAAAATAGCTGTAATTACTAAACCTTAAACGCTACGATTTTGTTAAACTTGTTGAATTAAAGTTGAAAGTTTATACTTCACTCACATTTTGTAATTGATTGTTGGTAGTGTACAGAGGCAAGATTACAAAAGAAGACTGTCCAAATATATCTTACCCAAATAAATCAAAATGCATTAGAGTGTAGGAGAATATTTATCTGAGGACTTTACGGTCAGTGGTAGTCCGTGAAATGTGGTCTTTACATTTCTCTCCCTCTGATAGACTCCTGTTTTTGTGACCTCTGATATGGAGAGAGCTGATTGCTGCACACGAACTGATTCTTCACTCTCTATTATTCCCATTATCTAGCCTAGAAGCTGTGTCTTTAAGTACTGTTGCAGGCCGCCTGGCTCTCTTAAACCCGCTAAAGATTTCTCCAGTTGCGAGTGGTGTCTGCCAATATCAACCGAATAAATTCCTGTAAGTATTCATGAATAATATAAAGTGGGCTAAGAGAATTTTGAGTGCAGTCCTACAATTGCTTCCACATGAGAATTTTTGAAGGACAAGAGCACTGAATTTTGCAATCCTTGGTTATTTTAGGCCAGATTTTTCTGTTTCACATGTAACCCTGTACTTAAGGAATAAACCACTCATAGAATGCCTGCAGGACACAGTTTATTGACATTTGGCTACTCTCCAGCCATTATGCTTCTTAAAGCTTGAAACAAAGCACTTATTAGATCTTTGAACAGTGAAACTGCCTTAAATTGAATTTGGGCTCTGTATAACAATGAGGACTTGCGATAAGCAGGATTTGAACTTCTCTTCATATGCAACACCCTGGAAGTTTTAACCCTTATATAACAACTGTAGTTATGCTCGTGTACCACATTTTCCTGTTTACAAGATAACTAAAGTTGACACCAAACTAACAGGTACTACTGAAGCAGTGGTCAGAATGCCAGTGTCTTCATAACATCCCCTTCAACACCTGTTGCAGGCATCTAAATGCCTTACTGGCATTCGTCTGCCAGTAACCAACACCAGCGAGACTGAGAGCTGTGATGTAGAGAATGTACTCAGGTGGTTATGTATTTTGTTCAGTGTCAAATGATATAAGCATTAGCTAGTACAAATATTTAAAAAAAATCAAAGCTGTCCAGTGAAGTCTTATTTTGACAACAGTCACAAAAATGAAGAAACTGCTATTTTAATTTTTATGAGCGTTTTTATGATAAAGGTTTTATGATAAAGTACCGAAGTAAACACACAATAGCAAAACAGGCAAGAAATGAAGAAGGGATTGGTAGCTTATTTCACGTGAGTATTCTTACAAGGCCAGTTGCTGTGTCCACATGGCACTATTGGAAGTCAGATACAATATCCTAATCCTAAAGCCAACCCCCTAACCTTAACTCATCCCTAACCCTAATGCTGTGGTTGCCACAGCTGACTTTAGGCGAAATTTGGTGATGACTGACGGAATGCTTTAAATAACGTCTTTATATATGAAAATGCTGCATTGTTGCATTTTTTTTCAGGGAAATCAGAGGTAGTTGATCAGAAAAATGTTCTAAAATTTGATGATTTGAGATGGAATGACCCTACAGATACTTGTCTTAAAAAAATACTTTGGTAAAAGTTGAAGTACTGATTCAACTTCTTTACTACACTTTGAAACAACTCACACAAAAGTCTCTTGTGAGCAGATGTTGAACTAAGCCGAGCTTTCAGGAGCTATCATGGTGAATTTCCAAACCCTAGACAGTATAAAGCAAATATGAATCTAGAATTCAGTGAGTGAATCCAATCAGCACGATTGGCTTAAATTCAAATTAATGTCTGGCGCACTTGATATAACCTAACGTTGACCACGAACACCACAGCTGTTCTGCAACAGTTCAGCATAATGCATTATTGTAAATTCATAGGACCACAAACTAACCTATTAAGTGTGCGCCTGGTAGTTTCATGCAACCTTTGAATAAGATGAAGTTAGTATAGCTCGGTTGGTTTTACAAGATGTTTCACAGCAATAACCCCAAAATTTCATATAATGTACACATGCGATATAAGGAGCACTCCTGCCTTTAAAAATAATCTCTCTTCTTCCTTTCCGGTCCAATCTTTCTTACATCTTGCTCCATCTCTGAAGCGACATTATGTCACATTCTTTTGACTTCCTGGCAAATGCAACTGCTGTCTTTAAGTTAGTAGACATATTGTGTGGCAAACTGTACAATATTTGTTGAGTTGTTAGAAATGTTGCATTTGAAACTACCTGCCACTTTAAAAGCATTAAGCTCTTTATGCTCACTCCTTTTCTATAGTGTTAGCTGACCACAACTTATCTGTTCTAAAAATGCGCTTCACCTCTTTTCTGTGAATATAGTGCTATAAATACGATGTTTTTCCCCCTCTGTCATCTTTTCATGTTATTGTTCTTTCCATTTACGTTCAATTGGATTTAATGTGGGTGTGGTGGTTAGCACTATTGTCTCACAGAAAGGTGGTCATGTAGTTACTGGGGTTAGGTTAACTGGTGACTCTAAACTTTCCATAGGTGTGAATGTGCCAATGTTTGTCTGTCTCTCTGTGTGAGACTGGCGACCTTCCAGGGTCTACCTGCCTCGCGCCTTCTGTTAGCTGGGATAGTAAACTTGAAACACAGGAGAATAATAACATTTATTTTTTATGCATGATGCTGTCATAAACAAGTGATCAAGCCTCTGAGTTTCATATAATTTTTCCCTTGTAAAGACAATCTATGGCATGAGTAAAACTCAGCACCCGCATGCACAAAGAAGCCATCGCACATGCGAGTGCCTGCTTTGTGAGTGCTGCAGCAGCTTCATGTTCCCATAACTGAGCTGAATCTGGCTCGCTCGAATCAACTGAGTTTTGACAGACCATTCTTTTAACTATTTGCTTGGTGTGCTAAATTTCAATGATTTGGGGTTATCTCTGTGCAGCTAACCAGCTGATTAACTTTAGTTATGTCTGCTGTAGATCCATCACTCCAGTCTCCTGCCCAGGACCTGCAGGTGACAGGGAAATGCTACACAACAATACTTGTCGGTTGTCACTGCTAAAATATTTCATGTACAATTTTTCATTTTATTGATTTGAATGAGCTGGTTTCAGAGTTACCCACAAGAGCGTGAATTAGCTGCAGTGCTGAAAAAAAATAATATTAATGGGATTGTTGCAAAGCACGACTACACAAACAAGCTATTCATCTATAACTTTTGCTCCCATCCACAGCAAGCCACGGTCCAAGTCCACAAATAGCAACAATCCCACTGCAATTTCTCCGGGAATTGCTAATTCTGCTTATTATTATTCTTCCTTTGCTAACTAGTCTCACACCGTTTGTCGTAGAGATACCGTTCGAGCAGCTCGTTTGTGCACTGAATGCTTCCATTCAGATTTTTGACATTTTGTACAGTTCCTAAAATATTCCACTTTTTCTGTTGGTAGAGAGACATTGATTTTGAATGAGATGCCTTCCTCACTTGCCTCTGCTTCAGTGGTTTAGTTGTAAAGTTAGTAGTAACTTCCTCTGCCTTTGTATGCATAAGGTTGTGAATTCAAGTACAGCATGGGATGCTTTTAATGATCAAGCATCATAGAATTGTATGCTCTGTGAAATGATACTACAGTAATGTTACTGACAGTAAAAGGACACTGTGCCACTTTGTTAGGTACGCTTTCGTTCACTCTACAGCAACAAGCTATTTCATAGTACAGGGTGTAGTGCTTCTCTCAGAGAGAAAAGGGTCTCTTTTCTCATGTCACACCTCCGTCATTTGAATATCATTTGTGGATTGGTTGGCCTGTGTCTCACCATACTCTGGCTATTGCCGTCTGTGGCATACTTACCACTGGCTCATGTGGGACATGCAAGCTTGACCTTTCAGTGTGTTGGTAATTGGCTTAGTGTGTTAGTGTTTGCTCTTTCTTTTTTTTTAAGTTGAAGGTTGTGAGTTTGACTACAGCTTGGAAATTTTATTATTTATTTTTCACTGTTGTCGTTTTCTCTGTTTCTCATTAGGTAATACAGCTTGGCGCGCTTTTTTTTCACAATGCTCTCTTTCTCATTATAAACTTACAGTATGATTAACATAAACACACATCACATACACAAACACATAGTCTCGGGGGGGTTATAGCTCAGGAGGTAGAGCAGGTCATCTATTAATCAGAAGGTTGGTGGTTCTCCTGTCCGCTCCAGTCTGAATGCCAAATATCCTTGGGCAAGATACTAACCCCAAGTTGCCAGGGAATGAATGTGTGTCAATGTTAGATAGAAAGCACTTACATAGAAAGAAGTGTTTATGTGAGTGGGTGAATGAGGCAAGTTGCGTAAAGTCCTTTGAGTGCTCAGTTAGAGTAGAAAAGTGTTATATAAGAACCAGTCCATTTACCATCAATTTCACATCTCTGCCACTTTATTAGACACACCTGTTTTCACTTGACATAAACAAGTTATTTATGTAAAACCTTTTGCTCCCATCCACAGCTACCACAGTCAAAGTCTGCAAGTAGCAACAATCCCAATACAATTTCTTCAGGAATTGCAAATTCTAGCTGTCATTCTTCCTCCTCTGCCAGCTAGTCTCACACCATTTAGTTGATTCTTAAAATGCTATATAATAACTAGAGCAACATAAGTAAAATAAAAATCATTTCATTTCAGCTCACTGCACAGCATGTACTATGTTGCTTAAGCAGGATTAATAATGAGTCCATCTGTTGTTCAACATTCAGTGTCACTTCAGCTCTTTGTGTGTTATAACTTCGCTCTTCTTTGCGGCTGGTTTGCAGACTAACAACAACAAGAGCAAGAGTGGCTCACAGACTGGTTGTAACGCATACTTTGTACACTGCCTGCATCTGACAATAGAACTCACTGCAGGCAGACGGTCAGTCAAGGGAGTGGAGCGGACAGGGAACACCCACCTTCTGCTTGACCATAAATTCTGCTTCAGATTGTGTGTGGAACTTTTGTCCCACACACAATGAACCACTTTTTGTCTGAGGGTGTAGCTGGGTCTGAAGTGCACTGGGATGTCTCCTGAGTTTCTCTGATAAACCTGCTACATAAGGAATGACTATGTTGTTCCATTTTTCATTCTGTTTCTTTCTACTTGGTGTCTGACTTTCTTCCCTATGCATCTTTGCTGATTTGTTGAAGGCCACATTGAGATAACCATGTTTTACAAGTTTTCTTTACATGTTTGTGTTCCTTTTTTTGCCTGATGTTGGGTTGTGGGAATCGAATAATAGGCACTGGTCTGTGGATGTGGGCTTCTGGTAAATTTCAGTGCTGAAGTTTCTGTCGTCCTCAGTGCACACAGCACAGTCCGGAAATTGCAAACTATTATTCTTTGTGTCTTCCCTGTTGAACTTTATATTTCTATCCACTGAGTTGATGTGAGCAGTGAAGGATTCTACTTATTGGGTTTTGATTTTGACCCAAGTGTCATCCAAATGTCCTTACCAGTGGTTAGGTGCTGTCTGTTTGAAGGAGCCAAGAGTTTCGCTTTCCACTTTCTCCATGTAAAGGTTGGCTACAACGGGTTACACTGGAGAGCCCATGGCACATCCATGTTTTTGTCTGTAGAGACACTCTTTTTATTTAAAAAATGTGGCTGTGAGGCAGTGGTGTAACAGTGTGCATATCTGCATAACACTCTCCACTGCTTCGGTTGTAGGTATACAAGTGATAAGTGAGACCACATCAAAGGACACTAAGGAAGGGCACCATCTGGATTCAGCACAAGTTTGCAGACCTTGTTGGTTAAGTCAGTAGAGTTTTTGATGTGATGGGGTGTGTTCCCCACTCTCAGCCATTGTTAGCAGTATTAACTCAGCCACCTGCAACATTTCCAAACACCTCACCACCATCCTAAATCCCTAAATTGTGGGATCTCATCTTAAGACTTCATAAGAATTGTTGTCACTGAGTACCGTTTGATAATCGGTTGAATTTAGAACAGCAGTGCACCTTCCTCGTTCATGCAAAAATGTAGGTTCGTTTTAACATTCCTCTGTTTTGTCTCACACAGAAGCTTGCAGCACGACTACCAAAGACGAGGGATGTGAGAGAAGTTTCCCACAGCTGCCTGTGTCCCCCAGGTACGTTCCTCAGTTATTCACTTATCCACTGGTTGCTTACTTTCTGATGAATTTGAGTTCATTTGCAAAGAATGAGGTCACCATTATTCAACGTAAGAAATTGTAGTTAGCTTCATACATATCATTAGTTGTTGTTTTGATATTGCCAGTAAATGGTTACGGTTATACTGCTTTGACAGTTAACATCCAGAATTTCAGGGGCAATTTCTGTTTCATAGTTGGGCACGCTATAACATGTGCTTGATTAGTTATTAAGGGAAGCTTTATTATTCAGCTTCATAGATGTAATGCTGATAACTAGCTGTAAGGAACATGAAGAGCGTTTTATGGGAGCTGCAGAGTTTCCCAACTGGGATACAACCTGGACAGGTCACCAGTCTATCAGGCACTTGTGAGTGTCACCTTTAAATTACTAGTATAACTCTATAACAAGAGACAATTATTTGTACAAGGGTTTAAATAATTGCCCACTGTCAAGGGTACAAGGGTAGTACTTCAGAGAGTGATTATCCCTTGTGTGCCTGAAAGTATATTAAGGTACTTTAGATCTACATTCTCAGGAAATAAACTATAGCCTTGTTTTAAGTAAACAGTCAAATCTGGTGTGTTTTACTGTGGTACAACTACTTGTTGTCCACCTGGAACTTTGATCTTGTGCTCTACAGCTTAAAGCATCTAAACAGAGAGCATGTCCCAGGTTGAACTTTTTGAGGTGAATGATGAAGTGTATTTGGAGCTCAGTTGGCAGCCAGGAACTTCCTATGTTATATTATGCAAACCTACGTGGCATTATTAAAGCATTTTTACGTTCAAATGGAAAGGGTTGTAGTAACAATCCCGTGGGTAAGGCAGTTGTATACCTGAAATAGTCTGACCATCGCCTGTAGTGTCTAACAATACCCATTTCCCCACTGCAGCACACATATAGTCATCATTTAGTTATAAGTTAGACAAGGGGTCTTTCCGCATAAATAATTAAGATTCCTGTAATCGTGTGCTTTCACATAACCAAGCAATTCAAGACGTGGTCCCTGTTAGTCCTCCTCTGTTGATTTGGGACCCCTGGAAGTTTATTTTAAACCTGTTATTACTGACCTTGGTCTTAAGTTGGAAAGTGATTTTAAATTGGACAGCCAAATTAGAGCAGTGGTGAAGTCCAGTTTTTGTCATTTAAGGCCTCTGGCAACAGTGAAATCTTTTCTTTCTAGGCAGGACTTTGACACAGTGACTCATGCTTTTATTTCATCCATGCAAAGAAATCAAACCATAGATGTCCATAAATTAGGTTATGTGTAATAATGAAAGATGACACAGGGGAAAAGTATTAAATACATTTACTAAAATGTATTTAACACTTTGTACAAAAGCCTTTGTTGTTGATGACAGCTTCACGATGCCTCCTGTATAGAGAAACTAGTCCCATGCATTGCTCAGGTATGATTTTGGCCTGTTCTGCCACACAAACCATCTTCAAATCCTGAAGGTTCCATGGGCACTTTCTATGAACTCTGAGCTTTAGCTCCATAAATTTATAATTGGATTCAGGTCAGGTGAATGGCTGGGCCATTCTAGCAGGCTCAGGGATTGGCCACAATCTGCTGTGACCAGTTGGGGGCGTGGGAGGGAAATATGACAAAAGACAATGTGTTGAAGAGCGACAGAGATGAATAATAACTTATAATTAAATGTGGAGTGGTGTACAAACACATGGTGGGTGAAAAGGGGTGACAGGAGAATTGCTCAATGCATCATGGGAAGCCCTCAGCAACCTAAGTTGACTGCAACATAACTAAGGGTGGATTCCTAGGAATCACAAGTAAGCCAGCAGACTGAGAGCGAAGTGCTTTATTGGGGTGATATTGCACTATGAGGTCTTTAAGATAGTTGGGGCCTGACGATTCAAGACCTTGTATGTGAAAAGAAGGATTTTAAATTTGATTCTGGATATCACACGGAGCCAACGAAGGGAAGCCAATATCAACAGACACATTGCTAATGGCTACATGGGCCTTGTATCCAGAGTCTGAAGGTTTTCCTTATACAAAATCGCCACATGGAGAGTCTGGTTTACTCTCCAGGTGAAAATGAACAAGGGAAATTTGCATATTTGAATATCTGAGTGTCTATTAATAACTTTCAAGGACAAAAACAACAAAACAGGGAAGGAATTCTGTTTACCATACTGTTTACAGCTGAGACAAATAATGACCTCATCAACTCATCAACAGTTTAGATAATGACAACCCCAAAAATAGACTATCCCCGCTTATCTGTCTGATTCAGGTATGGGTTAACTTTCCTAACTCCTTAATGCCTAATGTGTCATATTTGATACCTGAGCTTTTGTCAGTTTTTGAGACTTCTGCATCATCAGTGTGATATGCAGTCTGATTTGCTTGATGAATAAACCTATATACAATACGTGTCACCTCCCTGAGATGCTCCTGGTAGACAATAAAAAGTAGAATTTAGAATCTGAGTCAGAGTTGCAGAATGTAACGTGACAGTGATAAAGCATGCTTTTGGCATGTCACATGTGTTGCATTCTGTCTTTTTTGTTATACTCTGTGATTAGTTGTGCAGTAAAATTAGTGTTTCCCATACACAGACTATACTTGGGAAAGCTGTGGCTCAGATGGTAGAGCGGGTCGTCTACCAAGCGGAAGGTTGATTCCTTAGTCTTCCTGTCCAGATACCCAAGTATCCTTGGGCAAGATGCTGAAACCTAAGTTACCCCCAATGTGCCATCAGTGTGTGAGGCTGTGGAAATTAGAAAACGTTTAAGCATACATATAATAGCTATATGAATGTCTGTGTGATTAGGTGATTGAGACTTGTAATGGAGAGCTATTATAAGTACCAGTCCATTTACCATTTACTTGGCTACCAAGTAAATTGTGCAGTTTTTTTTCATCTATCCAAGACAACAACATGATTAATTTATTGCAGAGCAAGCCCCTCTTTCTTATTTTGAAAAAGTCACTGTTAGCCAACTTACTCCTGTTCCTAAATCTTGTGGTCCTCTATGTAATGAGTCTCTCATCCCAGTGCCAGACAAACCTCTACTTCACCGTGCTGGACTGCAGATTGCAGCTGGTGACAGAGGTCCTAAATTCAGAGCACCACTCTAACCAGAAACTGAAGCAGGTCCAGAGCTGGTGTCCCAGTGCTGTAGCTCACTGAGGCTTTGGAGCAGAACAACATATAATGCTACAGTCCAGAACAGTTTAGCTGGAGTTCATTTATGGGATTAGGAACTTATTAGGGGGGCACCTTATTATTTATCCATGAGTTTTTTCCTCACACAGTGTATATGATATTATCATTTATTTAAGTAAAAGCTGCGCTGTTTCTTTCAGTATATGGAAAAAAAACAAAGGTTTAGACTGTAGCTGATTGGTGATTTTTTTTGTTGTCCTTATTAGTAGGATTGGCAACTTTTAATTATTAATAAAAGGTTTTTACTATGAGCATAAAGCTTTCTCCTGACTTTCGGGAACAGTATGCACTGATCAGGGACAACATTATGATCACTTACAGGCGAAATAATAACACTGATTAACTCTTCATCGTGGCACCTGTTAGGTGTAATATAATAGAGAAAAAAACATTTTTCCCTCAAAGGGTGATGCGTTAGAAGCAGGAAAATGGGCAGCCATAAGGATTTGAGTGAGCTTGACAAGGGCCAAATTGTGATGAATGGATGAATGAGGCAAGTTGTAAAAAGCGCTTTGAGTCAAAAGTGGTCCAAGGAAGGAACAGCGGTGAACCACCAACAGGGTCATTGGTGGCCAAGGCTCATTGATGCAAGCTGGGACCAAAGGCTGGCCCATGCTCACATGCCCCAAACAATGGGCATCCCAGAGCAATACAAGAAGGTGGTCTGGTCTGATGAATCACATTTTCTTTTATATTACATTGATGGCTGGGTGCCTGTGTGTTGTTTACCTGGGGAACACCTGTTACAAGGATGCACTATGGGAAGGAGGCAAGCTGGCAGAGCCAATGTAATGTTTTGGGCTATGTTCTGCTGGGAACCCTTGGGTCCTGCCATTTATATTGATGTTGCTTTGATACGTGTCATCTACCTAATAATTGTTGCAGACCATGTACGCCCTTTTATAAAAATGGTTTTACCTGATGGCTTTTGCCTCTTTCAGCCAGATAATGTGCTCTGCCACAAACCAAAATTGGTTAAGGATTTTTTTGAAGAGCACAGCAATGAGTTTGAGGTGTTGACTTGCCCTCAAAATTTTCCAGATCTCAATCAAATTGAGCTCCTGTAGGATGTGTTAGACAAATAAGCCTGATCCACTGAGGACCCACCTTACAACTTACAGGGCTGTACAGCTGTTTTGGTTGTAAAAGAGGGAACAACACAATTTTAGGCAGGTGGTCATAATGTTATGCCTGATTGGTATATATAACAAAGTAATTAAAATTCAACAGTCTTTCAACTGAAGAAACTGAAAAGAGTTCAAAAGTCCAAAAAGCAGGGACCACTGAGTCATTATATCTTGCTGCTTTTATTTATTTTTCTTTCGGGAAAATATGCTACATTGTTATGTAATGATATTGAGCCACAGGAAAAGTAAATACACATTTTGCAGCTTGAAATAAGCTTGTAAAGGTCTGTTTAGTAATGATCAGAGGAAGTTTACATCATTATCACATAAACAGAACTTGATGACTGCTTGTGTTTCTATATTTGTGAATGAAATCAAGTCATTGTTATGTTTCAGGACAAATAATACACTTTGTATATGTTACACAAGTTTCTGAGCAGCCAATTGGGTAAAAAGTTAATCAAGGACTGAAGGAACTTTCCTGTTATCACTTTTGTGTCAGCTTATCTAACTGAAGCCAGTTTCCCCCAAAAAACTATTATTATTATTATTATTATTGAATCCTTTATTTAAACACATAGGCTCATTGAGATCGAAATCTCTTTTTCAAGAGAGACCTGTGTACAAAAATCAACAGATGGTTGCATAACAAAAGGGCCCATTATACATGATCACAAATTAAGAAAAACCTTTGCAAGAGTAGTTGTAAAGTAGCAACATATTTTTAAAGGTGAGTTTAGCATCTAGCCAGTGTCCTGCGTATTTATAACAATCAACAGTTTCAATTTTAGCGCCATGAAGGGATACTACAAATGTAAATTTATTACAAGGAAACTATAACACAAGGTTTTGGAATATTTGGAGTGTCACAAAATGTAAACTCTCGTCTTTCAAATGAAGGTCTGCCTACGATGGACACTGTTAATCTTAATTGTTTCCCTTCCTGGTTATATAAAAAAGTTATTCTCCACGACTGATCACCTGATAAATGTTGCAGTTTTGGAGACAACTGACAATAACAACTAGACCCTTGCTGAAGTCTTTGCACATGGCCATTGTGTGTGTTCTCTAGCTCCTCTCTCAGCCCTTGGTATTTCTCATGCTTCTCCCTGATGTTGCTGTCACACTATCAGTACACTATCAGTTCTTCCTAATGTACTCATGGATCTTTCACTTAGCGTACAGTCTCAGGGTGCTGGATTTGGGGTGAAACCCTCCATGTGTGGTAAGGAGCTTCCTTTTCTTGATGTCAGTGGCTTCTATCTTCTCCTTTCGCCAACTTATTATCTCAGCACTAGCTATTGGCTTGTGTATTGAATCATGTGCCTGTTCATATTTGCCGCTATGATGCCTGATAGGAGTTTCTATGTTATGCTGAGGCAGGCTATTGGCCGGTAGTTGGATGGGACCGGCCCTTCTGGGTATGCTTTGGGGATCAGGATTGTCTTGCCTTCAGTTAGCATTTCCGGGTGCTAACTGGGTAGCTTCTTTAGCCAGTAGGTGTGAATTACGTCAGGGACTGGTGCTGTCTGATGCTTTCTTGGATGTCTGCCACTGTGATGGTTACTGGATCCAATTCAATTCAATTCAAATTATTTTTTTTTCTTTTTATTTTTTTTTCATATGTTTTTTTTTCATGGCATCTTCCAGAAAATGGGACATTTGAAGACTAACAATAAAATGGCTTATAGACTACAAAGTAAATTTAAATTTAAGGTTTTGTTATTTCATGTTTAGTTTTTGTTTGTTTGTTTTTGTTTTGTTTTTTACTTACCACTCACGACTCCATTGCTGAAGAAAAAGCATGTTGAGGCACGTTTAAAGTTTACTGAACAATATTTAGACAAGCCTGTGAAATGCTGGGAGAATATAGTTTGGTCGGATGAGACCAAACTTGATCTCTTCGGATGCCAAAATACACACCAAATTTGGAGGTCAGAAGGCACTGCATATCACCCCAAAAACACAATACCAACAGTGAAATTTGGAGTTGGGAACATAATGGTGTGAGGTTTTCAGCATACAGCACTGGGACGCTTCATATATCGCCTTGAGGCGACTGTTGTTGTGATTTGGCGCTGCCTAAATAAAACTGAATTGAATATTTAAAGGAAGGATGAATTAAAAAATGGACAGATACATTCTCGATAAAAATCTGCTGCCATCTACTAGGATGATGACGATGAAACGAGTATGGACGTTTCAGCAAGGCAATGATGCCAAACACAGCAAAGGAAACTCTCAGTTGGTTTCAGAGAAAGAAAATAGAGCTGCTGGAATGGCCCAGCCAACCACCTAAAATCTGTCTACAGTAGAAAAAATATGAAACAGGAAGTGCACCTTAAAACGGTGATGGATATTTTCCACAAGCACTTTGGACAATTAATTTTACTAACTTGGAGATTCGTTTATAACCTGACTACCAAGCTGCCTTGCCTTAAACAACTTGGTCCAGACAATGTTGAGAGAGAAATGCAGAGAAGAACGAAGGCCAAAACTGCAAAAACAGGAGCACGGTTGTAATAAATCTGAATTACAACTGGGCTTCTAAATGTAAAACTTACATTTTACAATAAGATTTCACTTGTATGTCAGTTCTCAATTTGTGGAGCAGTTAGACCTTTCCTATTGTCAGCAAGATTTGGGGTACATTAGTGGAAAGTTTAGCCTCAAACTTCCTCATAAACATGCAGCTGAGGAACCGGGAGCAGAGGATTCAAGTATGTGCACAAAATAACATTTGTTTGTACGGACTAAAGACCACAAAACGCACAAGCACCTCAGCTTCATTTTCTAAGTCAGATGTTATTCCCATGGACAGCAAAGGTGTTTTCCAGATGGTTCTAAAATCAAACCAGCTTGACGGTTGCAGATTTTAGCACTAACATTATTGCAGGTTGATCTGGTGTTTAGCCAGCATGCTCATTCACATTAGATCTTTTTTTTTTGCTGGCAGTTTGCATAGATTTGCAACCTTAGAGTGGAAAATTCACAGCTCCAAGCAAAATCAGCTGGATGACTTTACAGTTCATTCATGTTCACACATTTTAGGTTTTTGATGGTGTTAATTATTCCCTATGTGAATATGACAAGCTCTTGTGCAACAGGAAATATAAAGTATTAACGGTAGATAATAAGACAAAAATGAATAATGATAACAGTTTTACGTCACATCCAGTCTGAGAAACTCTCCACAATGTGATCAATTTCATTTGAATTGCTGAAGAAACCTTTTGAAAAATGCCAGTGCATTACCATTTATGCTACAACATTACTATGCCATCATCCGCCAAGGCGTGGGCTCTAAAGTGCCTCTGAATATACACTCAGGATCTGGGACCAAGATATTCGGATCAGCTCTAAGCCTCTAAATCCTGTTATATACCTTTCCCACCAAGACAGTTCAAGCGTCAGTTCTGACATAATTTTGAATTATTTCTACATGTTTCAGTAGCCAGTGTTGTTTTCACACCTATAGTTTGTTTACTCTGGTCCAAATCAGTTGATGAGTTTGTAAACTTGGAACTTTTCCTGTGATTTGGTTTGTTTTCACACAGAGAAAAATCCAAGCGAACTCCAAGTGAACCAAAATGCATGACTATAAAACACTTGAGAATGTTCCGTCGGCTCACTGGTCAGTTGTATCTGACACGGGAGCAAAAGAACTAAATACAGGAAGAAGGTGCTGTGTTTTGGACTACTGGATAACACAGATAATTTATGTTAATTTCACGGCTAGTTGCTATCCTGTACAGACCTTTGCACATCTATAATGCCATCCCACATTGAGAATACAAAGCATATGGGACATTTTTTAGCTCAGACTTGTAACATATACCTCACACCATAAATGAAAAGCTTGGAACCATTTGTTTGGAACCATACTGAGACCACCACCTCCAAACGGTCTGATTGTGATAACTGTGTTCACACCTGCACAAACGAACTACACCAACTGGGAAAACAAATCAGAGTTCAATATAAATGGACTAAACGCAACAGGTGTGAAAACACCCTGGGACTAGAAGGTTCTAATCAAGTTTTTCGTAGTTTGTCTTAAAAATTAAAAAATGCATACTGTTTTAAATAGGAAAACATATAATTGTACTTCTTTTCCTTAATTGAAATAGTTCTATACATATATTTGTCATAAGTTTGTTATTCTACACTTCAGAGGATTAACAACAAAGTAACAACAACTAATGTTCACGGCTACTAAATTGAAGACACCTGATTGTCTCAAAGCTAATGGATATTTTTAAGCAGAAACTCAGAAATAGTATCAGAAATTAGCCCTAGTCAGCTGTTTAGCAGTGGATATTCAGGCAATTTGTTGTATTAGGGTATATAAAAAGATTAATATCATAATATAAAATTACATGTAGTCAAATTTTTTTTCATTAAATTAAATGATCATTATCAGTCCGTTAAATAAATAAATAAATAAATAAATAAATAAATAATTTTTTTGCTGATGTTTGTGATTACATGCTGAAAGGGTCGAGGGTTATTTGCTCGGTTAAAAACAGATGGAACCTCATACTGTGTAGTGACCAACACCTACTTCTTTATACATCAAACCACCCCATCAGCTATGGAAAGTTAATGTTAGTAATTAAGATATGTTTGTTTACAATGGCTGTTTACAGGAAACACAAAGCCAAAATTTACATACTGTAAGTTGTCAAGAGAGTAAGCTATCACACAAACACACATGCTCCCATTTTGTTTAATACAGTCTGTGAGGCCCCTGTAGCTTTAGTCCAGACATCCTGTGGGTATCAGAGTGATTTAGCAAACCCACAGGGAGTATGCTCTTATAATAACAGATGCGGGCTTCCTGCCAACGGCGTCACATTTCCAAAGCACTTTTAGAGATGGAGTTGAGAATTAGTTTTTTTTTTCCCCTTTCAACTGGCTGCAGAAGGACAAAGAGAAGTTAAAATTGCAATAGCTTATTGGCTAAGAGTCATAGCAGCTTCAGAGTTTAGCTAGTCCACTTGAAAGCACGAGCTGTAAGGAACACACACACACACACACACACACACACACACACACACTAGCCTCTTTAACTCTGGCAGCTGACCATAAATTTCCCATAGATTTCTTTAGACCATAGATTTCTTTAGGCAATCCTCAAAGTGCATGATAGAAAAACTAAAAATGTTGCAAACAATCAGAAATCAAATTGTGTGAGGGGATGTGGACAGAAATGGAGTAATGTGTGACTGGCCTGGACTCCTGCTTAGCCTGCTTCATTTTATCATTTTTACTGTGCATCCCATCATATTGGACTTTGGAAAATTTAAATTTCAGCATAACAATTGAACCAGAAGTCAACTTTGTAAAGAACATAAACGTCACCAAATCTGCATTAAATATAAGCATGTAGGTCCTTCCAATGCTAGACCTAATGCCTTCTCAGACCAGAGTTCCTCTAAAAACCTGAGTGGACCGTCTCCACGTTCCCCCGTAAAATGAAATGGATACAAATAATTTCACATCTGAGAATCTCCTTTTTTGAAAGCAGACATTTCATCTGTGGGAAAAGCAGAATTGAGAAATGCTCTTGCAGAAGACTTTGGCTTTCTCAAAAGTGAACTATAAGTGATGAAAACTAAAATAATAAACAGCACAACAGTGGTTCACAGAGACATCAGACAAAGGACGAAAACAAGGAGGGGAAAATGAGGAGGTGTAACTTGGGGATCCTGTGAGTACCCAAAAAACCTGCCTCCAGCTATCTCACAGTGGTTGCTAAATTGTTCGCTGAGTTGCTCCAGTTGGAGCAACTGTTAGAATTAAGTTACCTGATGTGCTTTAATGCTGTGCCTTATATTAATCTTATATTAATCAAAATGCCATATAATCATATATTAAGTGGACACGGCCCTGAATAATAAAGGCATTAGAATACGTGTCCTTCAGTGGTAGAATGCTGTAGACTCTCCCCCACACTTGCCTGCAGAACAGTAGATAACAGGGAACCATCTTTTATTGGAAATTTACTGAAATAATGTTGTTTAGACTAGAATGGGGTAGCCGATAATAAAACTGTTAGGGCCGGATCACCATTTTGAGATTCGCGGCAACGTGTCATGCAGGACGCATCTCCCTTCTAGAAGTATTGTGTGAGAGAATAACGTGTGAAATGGTCTACTGAGCAGTGTGCTGTGTTCCATCGGATGCCTATGAGGGATCAAAAGAACTCGGTGAAGTGTTGATATTTAACACAACTCAGCTGACCTTTCTCATCTGGGTCTTAATGAGAACAGTCACAGAAATGTAACAAACATTAACAAAATCTTTCTCTTCCTACCTTGACAGCCAGATAACAAACTTCATATGGAACAAAAGGCAGCCAAGCATACAGTAGAAAAGGAACCAACAACTCCAGGGGTTGTATTGACATCTTGTTTTTTAACATGTTCACTTTCCAATGTGCTTGTGCAGTTTTTCAGCTGTGGTTCTCCCAGTGGGCTCTGCACTGCTCTACAACCCCCCTCCCCCCTCCCTCCGGGCTACTGAAATAGTGAAGATGTGGTTAGAATGATGGATATCCGCTGTGTCGGCCAGCCTTCTCTGGCACTGTCCCCTGAACCCACTGCTTCACCCCTTCCCTGCAGCTGACCCACAAACCACACCTGCCACAGATAATGTAAAAATGTTTTGCAGTTACAGAGAATAATAGGTGGCATGTAAATTCCACACTGTGTGTATTTTTATTGGGACAGCAAATATTAGAACATTGCTGTATTGGATGAAGAGGGATGCTGTTTGCCCCAGGTACCCAGCTTTACTAGGCTCCAGACTACATTTCAAACAGTGAATCTCAACCTATACATCATGCAGTTAAAATTTTGGGGTAAACAATTTGATATCTTGCCAAAATCAGGGATATTATCAGTGTACACTTTGTATATCGAAAATAGATTTCCCTCTGCAATACAGTTTCACTGTCTGGGCTGCTGTGGCTGGCAGCATTAGGACCCAGAATGCAGGACTCGGGGAAACAAGACAAAAACATAAAGCTCAAGTTTTTATTACTGGCAACTCAAATGTTAAACAAAACACAGAGCAGGGTAGGAGTGAAACAAACTGAAAACTAGGACACTAGGAGAGCACATAGGGTCAAAGACCCTGGGACTATGGGACTATGGCACTGATGTTGTACACTATCTTCATTGTTCTAAGGACAAGTTAGCAAAAATCCAGACAGACCTGAATCCTACATGTGTCCTATGCAGAGTGGGTCTAGCCACAGCATTGCATGTGTTTTTGCTTTCTCCAAAGCTACACGGATTTTGGAACTTTTGAGACTTTTTCGTAAAGATATGGACAAGCAGTACAGCTGTCTCCTCTGATTTCACTGTTCAGGGTGGTCCCATTAGAGATCTCTCCTTGGTGAGCATGACGTTAACATGATTACTTTCTTTTCTCTTCGTATTCTGTCTAGATGGAAGGGCTCTTTGCCCCTGACATTTGGCCATTGTATTAAAGTTCAATAAGCAGAGATCACTTGGAAGAATTGAATGCAATTTATTGTGATTAATGTATTTGGTGATTAGACTCCGATGACCATCATAGTAGAATGGAATCCTAGCAATGATAGGATTTAGGGGAGGACCTCCTGGAGTCTAGACACTGGTGGTGGTGAAGAATAACACTGAGACTTGAATAGAGCTCTGTCTGAGGTGGAGATGGGGAGGAACTGGGTGGCACAAAACAGAGTCTGAAAGGGAGAATGATGGAGAGCACAGATTTAAACTATGCGAAGAGGAGGCTGATTGAGCAAAGGCGGGAGACAAGACGATTGGAAAATATTATTGAGATTGGCAGCGTGAGAAAGTGGTAGTCATGTAAAAAACAGAAAAACAGGCAAATGAGTGATTACAGATCTTCCTTATGAAGCTTATGTGTAAGTTCAGTAAGTTATGTGTCATATTTATCCAGAAAAGATCAGATACACCATTTATAACCAATTATATGCTTTACTGAAACCATGGCAGCTGTTCCCAAAAAAGTTGATTCTGTTCATCTGGACGTAGCGTTTTCAGTGGGAGAAACATTTCGTCACTCATCCAAGTGACTTCTTCAGTCTCAGCTGACTGCAGGTTTCCCCAACCTTTTAAACAGCAGATTTGCATAATGACTGAAACCAGCACCACTGAATGAACAATGGGCTATGAGGTCAGTTCCTTGATCATTAATATGTAAATTGTCATGACCATTGATCAACAACTACTGATCAATGGCCATGAGTACCATAGTTGTTGAAATGGATACATTTGCCTAAGATGCAAAAAATTCCTGGTTTGACAGGAGGAGGAGAAGGAGATACAAATTCCTAGAAAGGTTGTGTCAGCAAAAGTTAGACAGGTGGATGAAAAGGAAAATTAGATATAGAGATTAAACCTTTTCTTTTTGTGCCAGGCCATGAATGTGTTCTTTTAATCCTCTGAAAATTGGGAGTCTTTGGGGATGTTGGAGGAAGGTTTAAAAGACCATTAGAGGAACAGTAGTATTTGGCACTTTCATCTTGTCCTTTTGTTTGTTTGTTTTTAACCTGGAAGTTGTCAGTCTGATAACAGAATAATTGTCCATGCAGGTGCCAACAGCCTACAGGGATAATTATGTGCATGCAGGCTGTTGGATCAAGTCATTTGTGACTAACAGCATTGTTTAAAAATCTGTTAAAACAATAACATTCCAGGGTACCAAAAAGTATAATAAACTAACAGAAATTTAACATCTCATAAAAATAGAGAAATTTTCTGCTTTTATGATCCAGTTTTGTAGCTTTTAGATGAGATTTCATGTATATTTGCAGATGTAAAAACAGTTGTAATACCTAATAATATGGTCAAACACTGTTCTAATACAAATATTCAGGCTTAAAATGACAGAAAAAGTTCTGATATTAATTGTTTATATGTAGCTTTATGTGAAAAATCTTATAATTGGGTTTATAATTACAATAATCTGTTAATTTTTTCTGGTAATGTAACTGTAATGCTGTTTCTTCCCCACATGCAACTTGTACTTGTAGATCTTGACTGAGCAAAGTTTACTACTACAAACTGTTTGTTCAGATAGGAAATCACATAAATTATGCATTTTTTTGTGTTACATTATTTTATTAGAAATAATATGAAATTATATTAATTGTATTTTTAATGATACGAACATGTAATTTTACAGGCATTTAATATTTATTGTTCCAAGTAATTGAATTTGTGAATATGTTATAAATAACTCTTGCTCTTCTTGACATCATCGCTGCACAACACTGTCTGGTTGACTGCTGTTTGTTTGGTGTCTACCGGCTTTGCTTTGTTTCTACTTACTTTTGCCCTGCTTTTGTTTTGACAACTAACATTTAATATCCCTTTTTGGGGTCGTCTACCAGATCCAAGAAAATTAACTTTTGGTAGACTCCCTGGCTGCAGAGCCCTTGTGCAATCTCGACAACACCATACTTTATCCGTACTGGACTCTTAAGAAACACTCATCCAGAACCAGCTATGGTCACCTCTATCCATAATAAGGACCCGTGGCACAGTTTTGGAGCCACTTTCAAAGTGCGGACCAATTTTACAGCCACTCATTCCGAATCTCGGATTGTCATCCGGGGGGAGAGGAAACAGGGGAGAATATCCCACCAATAGTATCCATTTCTCTGACTAACAGCTTTTGATGTGGTAGGGACGATGGAACGTCAACACAACTGTCTGCTGTCAGTTCAGATCCCATGGCCGACCCTGTGCCAGAGCCAACTCCCTCTAAAGCTGGTCCCCAGCCAAGGATGATGCCATATTCAACAGAGATGGGTCCCAATGAAAGTCCCTGCTAACCAACACAGAGCCTGCAAGACCTTTCACACAGCGTGTGACAACTCCTCATCCCTGGTGACTGAATAAATGTTAGAAATGTTAAAACAAGCCCAGCCATGAGCCGCTGTTTCTCAAGAGCTAATGTTCAAGACATAGAGGAAAAAGCTGTTGAGATTTTTTAGAAGTGGCTTGGCACTACAAAAGTCGTACATGTAGTAGTGAATGACGTTTGCAAAGAGCAGTCCAAGCTACTCAAAAAGACTTTGAATGCTTATTTTGCTTGCTAGACAGTTATTCAGATATGATGGCATAGATCTAAATGGAGCAAAACTTCTTTCTTCAAACATCTCATATTGTACTATGCACTCAGTAATCCTGTTGCAGCTGGTGAAATCAATTCATCAGTCTGCTCAGTCTTACCAAGCTGCTACAACTGACATCATTTGGGTCCTAATGCCAGCCCTAATTTTATTTTCATTGATGCCAACTGCCTCTCATGTGGAGATAGGATACTTTGTAAAGATTATGAATTCCTATATTGGGAGCTTTTCCTTCTATATTAAGGAACCAGCCATTTTTGGTCCATTGCTAATACATCACCATATAATTTTCCCAGATCACTTTTTCTTATTAAGGTAATAGTTGCCAACAGACCAGTCCCCAAGTACAAGCCAGTAAGCAAACCTCATCGACCTGTTGCTTTTGTAGACACTAAACCCACCTTGTCTCAGTCTGCTATTGCCACTATCAAAAACTTGCACTTCTTAATGTTAGATGATTAGCAAATAAGAATTTTATTATTAACAACAATAACCAGTCTAACTCCTCAGTTTTATTCTCAGTCACTGATAAATTGCCTCAGAAACTGTGTAGATTAAATTTCTTATAACAAATAAATGTAATGAATTTGCTTCTTTCTTCCAGAACAAATTCTCTAGTATTAGAGATGATATCGTAATTTATCTAGAACTGCCTCACATTCTCATCAAATTTCTGCCACGACCTCAATGTCCACATTCTCACTTGTAAATTCTAAAGATCTGGAAGAAATTATTCATCAGTTAAAATCTTGGACCTCTTACCTTCATCAAATTGTTCAAATGTAACTTTTTTATAAACCACTGACCTGAGGATCAAGAGTGATTCATAGACAGTTTCAGTATTAGTTATTCTTCCACTACTTTTTATAGTGTAGTACTTTAAGTTCTACTTCTCTACGCACTGGTGCCTTTGACACTGTGTATCATGACATCTTAATTTAAAGACTTAATGATTCAGTTGGTTAAACAGGTCAGATACTTGATTGGTTTTCATTATACCTAAAAAGATAGGAATTTTTATGTTTCTGGTGGTAGCTTTGGATCTGTACAAACAAAAATTCAGTTGTGGGTTCCACAAAGGTCTGCCCTTGGTCTATTACTCTTTAACCTCTACATGCTATGCCATGCACTAGCATAAAGAATCGTAATATATCCTATCATTTTATGCAGATGATGCACAGTTCTCCTTATCATTTTACGTTCCTCTTTTCAAATAATAATGACGTTGATGACATTAATTTCTGGATGTCTAGAAACTCCCCTTAACAGTGACTGGAGCAAGCGGAGAGGCCAACAGCTGCTTTCTAGTGGTTTCACATGCGCATTGTGGATAAACCTCTGGTCTTTGATGGTAGATATCGACAGTTAACCAATTCACACTCTGCTCAACCCTTTTAATTCCACTGATTTTTAAAAAAATGTTTTAATATACTTTTTGAAAACTCAAGACGTAGGCCTGTGATTCCTGATGTCATGATCTTAACTGATTGTTTTCATAGATATGTGGTATTTCCTGACAGGAAAGCCACCACAAACCTGTGATTTATAGAATATGATGATGAACATTGAACAGAAATAAAGTACTTATAATGAACTTTTTAAACTTTAATATCACTGCTGTGTATGTTTAATTTATTTAACACTGATGGGGAACATTTTTTCTGCAGAATTGTTACTTTTGATATATTATGCACAATTTTCCAATAATACAGTTTTGTCTTTTCAGCAAACAGTAAAAAATATTTGGTAATATATATCATATCTTTATTTATCTGTATTAGTAGTAATATTTTACAATTCTTCAGCCACAAAGAAGCGCAGAAAGGTGAAGATATCCATGTAGAATGCAGACAGATAGCCCAAACAGTATGTTTTAAATTGGTAAATAGTGGAGGAAGGTGTTTTTGTTTATGTGTGTATTGGGGGTGGAGGGTGTGATGGTGCTGGTGGCATTTGTCTCTGTTTGTCTTTCTGTAAAAGTCACTGCATGCCACTGCATTAATCACTTAATTGCTTCAGAGTTTGGTCTCCAGTACATATCTGATTTGCTCAGCATCTATAACTCAGTAACAAAGTACAAATACTTAGTTACGGTACTTAAATACAATTTTCAGTTATCTGTACTTGAGTATTTGTATCCGACTACTTTTTACTTTTACTCACTACATTTTTAAAGAAATATCTGTACTTTCTACTCCTTACATTTTCAAAACAGGCTCTTTATTTTTGGTTTAAGGCATTTGGGGGGAGTTATTATTTCGTCACTGCGAGGCTCCAAACATCAAACCGATTTGAGCCCAGACAGATTCACATGAATGGCAGTCCTGTTCTTTTATGAATCACCAGCGGATGTCACATAAAAAGAGATGACGTGTGCCAAAGTCACGGGTTAAAAGTGGGATGGTGTTTTTTCTGTTTGTTTGTTTTTGTTCTGTTTTTGTTTTTGTTTGCCACAACACGGGAATGACAGCAGGTGTCTGTAAGTTGCAGTTGTTCAGCATCTAGCTAGCCCTACTAAAGAGGAGCAAACATAAAGGGAGGGACTTTTTTTAAGTGTCAGGTAATTTCAAATGCAACATTTCTATCAGCTCATCAAACATCAGCAAACATACAAACTGTTTGTCTGTGTTTGAGCCCAGTGTGTTGCAGCTAAAGGTCCAGCTGCTGTATTTCACAGGGAGAGAAAAGAAAGAGAACTAACTTCACTCAGAGATGGAGAAAGATAAGAAAGAGGACAAGAGAGGAAGAAGAGAGCTTAGATTTAAAGTAAAGAATGATGTGTAACTGGTGCACTGTAGCTGTGGTTTTATGGTCAGAGTTAGGTTACATCAAGTGTAGCAAAGATTCATATGAATTTTAGCTGATGATGCTTGGATTCATTCACCGAATTCCACCTTCGTACCAACTTTATACCTTGTAGAAAAAAATACAGCATAAAGGGAGTACTGTCAGTGTAGAGGATGGAAATCATGGAAATCGATGGAAATCGAAAACCCTGGATGACCAGTGAAGTACAATCCCTCCTTAAAAGCTGTAACACTGCCTTCAAGTCAGGAGATAGGGCAGTGTACAGGGCAGCTAGGGCAGACCTGAAAAGAGGCATCAGGGGAGCCAAGGCAGCCTATAGGAGGAAGATTGAAGATCACTTTGCTGAAAACAACCCCAGAAGGATGTGGCAGGGGATAAATCACATCACCAACTACAGAGACAATAATCAGGTAACTACTAGAACTGACGCCTCACTGGTAGAGGAATTAAACCATTTCTTTGCCCGCTTTGAGATGGCCAGACCCGAAGTAGTCACACCACCTCAACCCCCCACCAGCAGCAACACACTGACACTTCAGGAGCATGAAGCGAGACGGGCTCTGAGGTCAGTGAACCCCAGAAAGGCGGCAGGCCCCGACGGAGTACCTGGTAAGGTACTCAGAGCATGTGCTGACGAACTAACTGGAGTGTTCACCAGGATTTTCAACCTATCCCTGTCACTGGCCTCTGTACCACCCTGCCTCAAAACATCCACCATCATCCCCATCCCCAAGAAGCCAGCAGTGGATAGTCCAAATGACTACCGGCCTGTTGCACTTACGCCTGTAGTCATGAAGTGCTTCGAAAGGCTGGTCTGCCAACACATCAGGACCTGTCTGCCTCCCACTCTGGACCCCCACCAGTTTGCTTACAGAGTAAATCGATCCACCGAAGACGCTATCACGACAGCACTTCACACCGCGCTGAGCCATCTGGAG
>VVHJ01039800.1:20123-39281 GCA_015107715.1 Tylochromis polylepis | reverse complement strand
CACCTCAAAATGCTTGAGGGCTTTATATTTTACAAGAGAAGCATAAATGGGAAAGTTAATGTAGCATTGAATAAGACTGAGCTGCTGAACTGCAACACTGCCTTGAGCTTGTGAGCATATTGCATCATTTTTCTTCACCAGCAGGTTACCATTAAATTTGAATTTGTTGGAAGTTTTGCGGTATCATTTACAATGCACCCACGCTCAATAACCTTTTGTTTCAATGCAAATGCTATGCCTCTGAGAGAGGCTCCATAAATATTTGAACAAGAGCCCAGAATTCAGTCCAATAGATTTTCATGGGTAGTTAAGGTTCAGTCAGTTTTAAGAAAATCTGTACTTGGACCCTGAAACCTTCATAGTCACGGTCAAAATATTAACATAATATTAAACACAGTGTTTGGATAAGGTCAGTTTTTCTGCTATTGTTCTGGAAGCAATTGCAATACATTATTGCCTCTAACAAATCTAAGTGTCAACAGGAAATTGCAGTATGTGATGTCAATATACATGCATTTGATAAAATTAGACTGGCTACTGCACACAATGCTCTGTGAGTAGAAGGATAAAGAACACAAATTTAGCTGCTTAGAACATCTGCTGATTTTGAGGGAAATGCTTGAAACATTACCACAAGTTAAAAACATAACATAAAGCTATAAAAATTAATTACCAGACTTACTACAACATTTTTTACATATTATGAGCAAACCTGGTTTAAGATCTGAAACAAATTCATGCTCAGCAAACCCGGTTGAACATCTGCACTGTATTGCTAAAACGTAATAACAAACTCAAAGCTACTGTTTCAGAAAAGAGGCAAACATTTGGCAAATGAGGAGCTGTGGTTTGTGTATAAAGTGGCAGACTTTCTCTCAACTGCCTGCTCTTGACTTTATTTTATGTGAACAATTTTACTATTACTGTGCATTTTTACAACTGGCCTGTATAATGTGATGTTGATATTCAACTCAAACAAAACTGACCAAGGCTTTCCCTGCTGCAAGTGATACTTCGTAGTTCTGCTATTATAAAAAAAAAAAAACTGCATGCTTTTTGTCATATCTGTATTTCCCAGCCATAAGCCCAGAAGAAAACAAACAGCTTGTTGTGACTCCTTTGTTTGTCTAAAATAACTAGCTGTCAATGCTTCTAACCAGCCCTGCATCTATGGGACCATGTGGATGATAGTGAAAAGCAGGCAGCAGTGCAGGAGAGCTGGTGGTTGTTTTAACAGGGCCCATGGGGAAGGCTGCAACTACCACCAGGTGCTGGGCTGTGTTACTGAGAGGGTCAATGAATGCCTGGACAATGCTGCAGAAACACCCCAACCCCCGTCTTCCACCCCAGTATGTTAGATGACTGGCCAATCAGCTGTCCCCAGAGGATTAAGCCACTCCGCACTGTAATTGCATTTGCTGACCTGATTGCTGACCCTATCGGATCCTGGGAAAATGACATTAACTGGTGGCCCTATCCTCTGACGGCAGAGTACTGTGAACAGGTAACTTTTGTCCTGTAGGTTGGACCTACCATTGAGTGGCTATAGTTTGTCTTGAAGACTTAACACCACCCATGTTGGTCTGCAGTTAAACTTGTTCAAGTGTGGGGACCTACCTCTGAGTCAGCGTGCCCCAGGCACCGTGCTTGTTGGTGAGGATGTTGACGATTTTCTGCTTTAACTGGTTGGCTGTTACATGGTCTCTGTGTTTAGCAGCGCAAATCAGGTGGTCACACATCTTCTCTTCCTCTTTTCTGTCAGCAGCATACTGAGCACAGTTTGACTAATTTCATATTTAAGAAAAGAGAAGAAAGAAACAAAATGTGTTAATCTCATTCTGTAGTTATAGATTTAGGTACAGTATCTACCATCAAATTTGATGTTGGACATTGTTCTAATAGCATTTGAGAATGTCTTACTTGAATAAAGTCAGAATAATATATACACTCTAATGGAGCATTTGTCACGCTGAAGAATGTTATAGCTTCATTCAACACACTTGAGTGCATAAAGATATTAGTGGACAGCTGAGAGATATATTTCTACTCCCTTGGAGGAGGGCACTAAATCACTGCAAGCACATGAAGGCAGTCCATTGCCTAACTGCGGACAGATGAGGCTTCCTGTTAGGTAGCTTTGGATGGTGCTATTAGGGGAGAAGAATATAGCCTGTCAGGGTTTACAAAGCTATAACACCATTATATCAATAAAATGTTTATGCTGTCCCCTGGCATAGCAGTGGGTTAAAATGTGAAGATTTGCAGTTGTCTTCTAAAACAGACTATAAGAATATGTAAGAACATATTGTTTTATGTAATTAAAAGAGAGAGAGAGAAAACAATCATAAATATCAAATATATTACTGCAAAAATAAATTCTACTTGTCAGAATTTTTAAATAAAATAGAATGCGTAAAATTTGCAGCTTTACTTGTAAACCATATTCCTGAAGTCAGCGCAACAGAAGCGCACCAGGTAGCTAAATGTAAACTAGAGGAGCACATGCGACTCTGTCTCACTAGGCCACCCTGGGGGGAACTCTTGCTAATATTCGCAATCTAATTTGCTAACAGAAGCTGGAAGTTAATTGAATTTCCTGCTTTAAAATTTGAATTCTGTCAGATATTATACTTCAACATATATCTCATAAAGCGGATAACTCAATCTCCGCCCGTCACCTCACATTACCATGTGATGCCGTGACAAATATCAAACATTATTTATCACTTAAAGCATATGACGCTTCTTCCTGACACCAACTTAATTGTAAAACTGTCTTATCTGCGTCCTGAATCTTCAATCTTGAGGAGTGGGTAATAAAGTAATGTCAGGCCTAGATGAAAAGTGTAGGCTGTCTGGAGTTGGCAGACAGAACGGATGGGGCCAGGTACACTTCCCCCTTCTCCTGACATTGCATATCTATCTGTCTCTTCCAGTTTATCTAGCGGGTCAAGGATCCTCAAGAACTGTACATCAAGCAGCTGTTTGAGGATGGCTGCTTCTCCCAGATAAGAAACTCATCACTACTCATATGTACAAGCTGTTAACAGAGCTGGCGGAAATGTGTGTGTGTGGTTTGTTCGATAGCAAACACTCACATTTTGATGTTCAACAGTCAGACTGGTAATACTTCATAACAATTGTTGTTGCAATAATTGCATGATTATAAAACTTCTTGAATATTTAATAAATGCAGTACAGTGTGTTTTTGGCTATTATAAAATTGTAATTCCTGTTTTAAATATTTTTGTTTTAAAGTACGCAGGTGGTGTTACAATTTAAAATCAGAAAACCAAAAACCTGAAAACTATGGTTCATGTGCTGTTTTAACTCACAATTTTGTTTTCATTTGTCTTTCACTTTAGTCTCTCTCACCATTACTGCGACACATTATGCTGGCAGACTTAAGCAACGCTGTGGGCATCTCCAAGATACCACAACAATATTTGATACCCTCACTAATGATCAATTAAACTTTTATTATGATACCAAATTAAACAAATGTATTAATCAGATATGTAACATAAATCTACCAAACCATCGATCCACTTTTGTTATCTAGTTCAGGATAATATAGCATGGGAAATATTGTGCGTGCTGATGATATCTGAATGCAGTGGTTATCATTTCTCACCTCTCTCAGCTATGATGCTTACGCGATGCAATAAATAATTCATAAATCAAAGCTGCTCCCTCTTTCACAACGGGTATGCGCAGTGGTTAGCGCTGCATGTTTGATATGGTAGATATCTGGATAACCTTCCATAAGAAACACCAAAGGGATCTGTGTCTCCTCCCGGGATAAAACAGGAGAATTTTTGCTTATTAAATGAATGTGTAAACCACCACACTACTGAGCCACTGAAAAATTAATGAAGAAATTTGTTATTTATTAAACAAACCAATAATATAAATAAATGTGCACTCACCAGACACTTTATTTTAGTTACAACTTGCTGGTACTTGCTTTTGCCATCTGAAATGCTTTAATTCTTCGTGGCAAACATTCAACACGGTGTTGGAAACACTGCTCAGAGACTTTGGGCCATACTGACATGATAGCCTTGCACAGTTGCCGAAGATTTTTCGGCTCCACATCCATGATTAAAATCTCCCTTCCCACCACATTCCAAAAGTAAGATATTGGATTGAGGCTGTGGGCTGCGGCATTTAAATGATGTTTAATCGGTACTAAGGGGCCCCAAGTGTACCAAGAAACTTTCTCCACACCATGACATCACCAGCAGCCTGAACCATTCACACAGGCGTCATAGATTCATGGCAATATTTTCCCAATCTGAAGTTGTCCAATTTTGGTAAGCCTACACAAACTGTATCCTCATTTTCATGTACTTAAGCTGACAGGAGTGACAGCCAGTGTGGTCTTCTGCTGCTATAGCCCGTCTGTTTCAAAGTTCAGTGTGTTGTGCATTCAGGGATGCTCTTCCACATACCTTGGCTGTAAGGAGTGGTTATTTTAGGTATTGTTGTCACTAACAAGCCCACCATGTGCAAAATCACTTATTTTCTCCTCCACTCTGATGTTCACTTTGAACTTCAGAAGGTTGTCTTGATTATGCATGTATAATTTCATTGAGTTGCTGCCATGTGATTGGCTGATTTGAATCAATGAGCAGTTGAACAGGTGGACTTCAAAAAGTGGCCAGTGAGTGTAATTTATTGTAATTATTAACATTAAAATAACAATTTGCTGTATTTGAAATAAAATACTACTTTTTTTATAACTGTACATTTATTAGTGATGTTTTTTAAGGTCTTACTATATGATTTATTATTGTTTTTGCTATTACTCCAGTGTGCTCCAGTGTGCACTTCTTTTATTATGCCACTTAAACTCTAGTGTTTCCTTTCATATCTGAAATGATGGTTTGATGGGGGTAGGCTAAATACAGACAAAGGGATTTTATCCCTCGAGTTAGTTGGCAAAAGCTTATATCAAAATCCTAAATTAATATTGCTGGGATCCCTTTGCCACCAGTAATTAAATTTATATGAGTTGTAAGAGCGAGGATTTAATCCTCGTGAGGACACAGAGGGACACGATTACAGAGCATATAAAGTTGAATGTCTGTTTTATACTAATAGGATTTGTTTAGAGCTCATTAGCAGATTGTCAAATTCCATTTTCACAGCAGATGGTAAAACTGAAATTTGGTCAGTTTAAATAGTGAAATAGTGTATTCACTGTTGATTATACTGTGCAATATTTGTGCAAGATTCAGTAAGCTGTGCAACTCTGTGCAGGCCTTTAATGCTTTTAGATGCATGAACGGACGGCATAGTTTATACCTCAAACTCTGCATGTTTGTGGACGTCCTCTGCTCGCTGTCTGTTGAGGATGAATTCAGCCTCGTTGGCAACCCGGACTATGTGGTCCTTCATGGCATGGCAGAGCAACCTTTAAAATTGCAAAGAAATTTAAATACATATTTTTTAAATTATTACGGATTTTAAAGACACTCCAAAGGAAAGTGCAGTGTTATGGTAAATTTAGCTTGTCAGGAATGTGTAACATTCTGCTTAGTGAGAGAGGAGACTGGTAAACAGAATCATTTGTCTGAGTTATGTTGCAAGGCGGCAGGTCAGTGACAGACCCCTCTGTAGCATTAAGGGGGGAATAGAGTGTCATTAGAGCACTGGAGCCTGTCTGCCACACTCCTGATTGACTGAGCATCCCTTCCCACTGACCAGAACATCAACCCAGAGACTGTATTGCTGACAAGTCTGGCGGTGGAAAGCTTCTCACATGGCTGAGTCTAGACACTCTGTAGTCTCCACCCACATTCACATATAGGTTCCAGTATTTTTAATAAGTGAAAAAACCCTGGATATTGTGTGTAGATTACATGCCATTTTACACACCATTAGGCCAGCTTTGTTTTAATTAAAACACCCCTTGTTCCTCTTCAGTGCTTGATACAGATTGTAATTTTCCCTCCCGTCCCAAGGAGAGGCAGTAATCCCAAGGCTGCATTCATCAGCTGCACTTGCCTCTTTAGTTGTTGACAAGCACTCGTTAATAGACAGAAGTTCACTGTTCAAAGACAGAGGCTGACAACACCAAGCTTTGTTTTGAAACCAAGAATAGATGAGAAAGCAAGTTGACAAGTGATATTTGTAGATGGAAAAAAGACATTTATGCGCTCCACCAGACTTTTTGTGGTATTATTTCATGCATAGAAAACAGTAATCAATCACCATGATGGGAGTGAGGGTACTTAGCTGCTACAACAAATGCAACAAAAATTTCATTATGTCAGGAGGGGGACCTGATTATCATTAACATTTCTACTTTTGCTACAATAAATGTCCTATCATCAGTCATTTCAACAGCATTAAAGTTAAAAGGTTGTTTTTTTTTATTTGCCTTGGTCCTTTGACTGCTTCCATGTGTTGATTTGGAATGCACCTCCTGACAGTGCCTAGGCAGAGGCGCCTCTCTCATCTCACATTGCCATTCATTGACATACAACTCATGAAACACATTAGCTATAAAAGTAGTAACACACCTTTCTTTCTCAATAGCTATTTAATATGATAATGCATGGTGCTAGAAGCTGCAATACCTTAATGAATGCGCTTTCTCTTTCCCTTTGTTTTCATGAGGGGAGGATGAATGGCTTCTAAAGTGGAGGCTGATCTGATTGTGGAATAAGCTTAAATAAAATATCCACCTAATCTGAACATTTTTAGCCTGCCTGTTAATGGCTTGGAATTCAAACAGCTGCATTATGAAACATAGCTGAATGTTCTGTTGCACATACAACAGATACAATGTCTGTGTCAGCCACGCCTTGTAAAGCAAACAGATTTACCAGACTACAGCTACATATACGTCTGTCTAGTTAAGCAGAATAGGTGCATAGAGATTTGAGTAAGACTGGAAAATTATGTGTCTGTCAGCAGCACCCTGGACAGCGCCGTGTGGCCCTACTGACTGAAGCTCTTTGTTCCCGAGCCAGCAGGGGACTCAGAGAAGCCTGGCTGGGCTCAGGCTTGAACTTGGGCATCGAGGAGGCCTGGCCAGATGGGTCAGCAGATGGGCAAGGAGGCTGAGCCGCCCCTGATCTGCTCGACAGAAAACACAGAGTCTGGCCACACCCAGGGAGGAAGAGGGATGAATCAAGAAAAACACCGCAAAAAAGACAGAGGGACACAATACAAGAGGAGGACCTGAGATTCTTATGTTATCCTCTCACAACAATCTTATTTACTTTTACCCCCAACAGAGCAGCCAAGAGGAGCAAGAGGTTTATGGGCAATCTAGTGTAAAAAAAACAGGGGGATTAGTAGCCCAGTGTGTGGCCATGTGGTTTAATCTTATGTATATTAATAAACTGATACTTTACCTCCCTTCATTAATTAGCTCAATGAATGCCAGTCCAGCATTCTTTTGAATCGAGTTCTGCCACTCCTGAAGGGAAAGAAAAAATATTTATTACTCACATAAGGACTGCATTTGGGGTTGGTTCCTTATAATCAGTACTATGTGCATGTAATTAAACATTACCATAAAACTAACATAATAAAGGAACACATTATCAGAAATCTTTGCAAAGCACATCAAAAGTTAAAACAGACTTTGCATCCAATATGCAACAAGATCATTCGGAAAAGAGTGACAAGGATCACATTTCGTCATGAAAATTTTATATTTGAAACTGCAATTTAGATACAGTTTCATAGCTTGTAATTCAAGTACGTAAAGAAAGCATTTAGTTGATATATCCTTTGAGGAAAAAAAAGTGATAGCTATAAAAAGCTGAAATTCTGCACCACATGTGAGACCATCCTTTCTTCCTCTGTGAAAAGATCTGTAAACACAGGAGAGATGTAATTGTGGGATGAAACTGTATCCTCTCGCTTAAATACAGCCATTTCCTCCGTCCCTTACAGTGACAGATTACTGAGCGGGCTCACTGAGCCCTGCAGTGTGTGCCTGGAAGGGATCCGAGTCCCGGGCCAGAGTGCCAGCACTTGCTGTCTCACAACATGCTCTGGAAATGATTAAAAAGCAGTTTGAGCGCGCGCCTTTCACTGTGGGAAATTCGGCTCTCCTGTAACCTTACTGAGGTGCAAATGGAAGAGAAAATAGAGAAGGCCACAGTTCAAAAGATAAAGGGGAAACAGAAGAAAAATGAAAGGAGAAAGGGTTTTAGTCCTAAGGGCTAACAATGTACATGTAACTCAAGGCTATTCACATATATAAAGGAACCTTTGAACATCGTTTGCCGAAACAGCATTAAATATAACTGCTATTCCCAACTGAAAGACTATATGGGGATATATAAACTACATGCAGAAAAGAGGTACACACTGCTTATTCCCTGTGAGTGTCTGGACAAGATAAGCAGCATTTGTTCAGTACAGTACCAGAATAACTGACACTGACATTATTATGTATGGGTACGTGTTTTTGTACATAGTTGTTGTGACTGACACATACTGGTTCACGCACGAGTGCACAGTCTGACCCTACGATGCGTTAAGTCAGGGAGATGGTGCTGACAAACTGCTGAGCATCTGGTCTCCAAATGTTCCCCCTGACCCCTTTCCTGTGCTACAGTATCTGCCTGGAATAGGCTGTTGTTGATTTGGAAAGGGATCATGTACAGCCAGACTTCCACTCGCACCATGTTCACGTGACAAAAATAAATACGGAAATCAAGGCAGACGTGACACTTGGGCAACACCGGGAAAGTGGCAGCAGGTCAGGGGAGGTAAAGCATGAACTAGTCAAATATGCTATCTTGTCTGAGGTATGCTTGTTGACAGCTGAGATAGCACTTCAGAGACTCTCTTTTTTCTTTTCCTTTTTTTTCTTTAGCTGGAGTGCAAAACTCCCAGAGGAGGCTGCCTTTGATTGCAGAGATTTAAAAAATCCTCTGCAGCCCATTTGAAGGAAATTAGGCCCGACGTGCAGCTCCTTAAAAAGAGATGTAATTCTTGATGTAAATGCAGACCATGACCACAGTGCAGCAGCTCTGGCTATGTAAAGTTTGTTTAGTAGTTTCGCCAAGGAAAACTTACATTTTAAAAGGTGCACCAATAGTTTGGCCATTTGGAGATGTGCGGTTACAACAAAAAATAGAGAAGGCTTCACAAATATTTTTTTTCCCCATTATTATTAGCTCATAATTACATATCAAGCTGGCATATTCAGGATTACCATTCTCTTAGTCATATCTAAGCGGAACTAAAGTCCTACAGTCACTTGCTTATAAGCTGAGTTTAGTTTCCACACACTATGACTCATTAACACTGTATTTGATATGACCTAAACTTAATTTAGCTTTCTGGGGGGAAAAAAATGCCTGCAGCTGGAAAAAATGTTAAACCATGAAACTGAAGACTACAGTAGTCTGCTGTATACAAATGAATTTGCTACAAGTGGCTAAAAAGTGCCATAATACTACAGAGCAGGTGAATTGGTTCAAACCAAACAACACTGGAAAGTGTTTGATGCTCACTTGGGGAAATGCTGGAATTTTTCATTTTATCTTTGAAAATCCTACAACCTAAAATCCCACAACTCCTGTCCCAGTGAACAGCTTGATGGCCTTGAGAGCCATCTCTCTCTTCCCACTTTCATCTTCCTGAAATTCAGCAGGGCACTAAGTATTTGTGGTGTTTCAATCCAACCTGTCAGTACGCGGGAGCCTTTGCTTTTATCTACTCTGCTTTGCTCTGTTGTACTCTCCACATCTGGAGGCCTTCCATCACTAAATCTCTGTGGCTCCACTCTAGATCCCCCCCTGTATGTTTAAGCTGTTACAAGAAACAGAGCTGCTTGACCCTTTCATTCAGCTGCCCAGACTGAGGAGAGACACACAGTGTCTGCAGCCATGGCCAGCTACATGATGATTGCTGTGATTAGTATGCATAAATAAGAAAAGGCAGATCATTAGCACTAATTTATTCATAAAAGTGACAGGTCACAAAACAGAGAGGGACTAAAGGTCATCTAAGTGCCCTCCTTGCTGTCTTAAAACATTAATGTTGAAGTATGTGAGGGGGCATGTCAAAGATGGCACTTTATTGTGATAAAAGCTCACCCTGCATCTGACAAGACTTGCTGTGCTTTCTAAAATCAGCTGAGATGCGATATGTGCTACCAAAGACATTAATTATGAGCTCTTTGCAATGCAGTTATTAATCAGATTAAAGATCATCTTTGCTGCTTCTGACAGCTGGTCATCACATATGAGCTTTGTCCCCTGAAAAAAGTCATAAAGAACACACTGCAAGAATTATCTATTCTTCCATCGGTTAATTATATTATATATATATGAGAGAGAGAGAGAGAGAGTGTGCATTATAATGATGAAGAGCAATGGTTCATCTCTATCTGAACAGTTTTAGAAGGACACCAAACCATACAGTCTAGTTTCAAGGACTTGCTGTCTGATCGATATCTCAGCCTGGGTTTCAGCCCGTGAGCCCCTAATGGCAGGAACCTCTGGAGCTGCAGTAATGCTATCTGTGTAATGGGGGGTGGACTCAGACCCTTAACAGCATGCTGACGCTCTCATCTGCAATAAATCCTAAAGCTGGAAAATGCAACTTCCCACAGACAGAAAAGCAGCACAAAAAGGAGCCCATCAAAAACCATCAAAAGAGCAACAATAACTCAAAACTGGCTCCCCTATTTATGTACATTTTTTGGTGGAAAGCCCCTGAATAATGGCCTCCATATAACAGAGGCTCAGCTCCCTGCCGAAGAGCCCTTTGGACTATGGATACCATGGAGCACACTTCGTGGCAATCCAGCTCCTCAAGACTTTGGCCCAGCAGTCTGGATCCACAAAGAGGCACCAAGTAATGGCTTCCTTATGGGCTCCCGACGCAAGACTGATGGGCTGACAGAAGGTATGTTAAATGTCTCCTGTTCTAACTGCTACATCAGGGCTCTGACCTTCCCTAAAACATGGGCTTAACAAGAGATTCAGAGGGTCAGCTCATAGGTGATCAGTCACTCGCAGGGTTGGCATGAGGTGGGGCTCATTCTCTAAAGGAGATCTTGGTAATAAAGCTCTAGGGCATAGTGAGAAAGTCAGTAGATCCTCAGAGATCAGTGTGTACCATCCATTTGGACAATTATCTTAAAGAGGGAAGAGATTAAATAACTTGCTGTCTAAAATAAGCCCTCAAAATTGAAGCAAGTCTTAACCATAAATGTATTCAGTTTCAAAATATCCACAACTTGGACTGGATAAAGGGTATATCTAATGTGTACGTCTCTGTTTAAAATACATCTTTCAAAGTAAGAGGTGAGTGAACTAGGTTATAGCAATGACCATGTCTAATTTGTCAGTACAGTGTGTCAATTTATATTGAACGGCAAGGGTTGAAACCAGATCCTTGTACGTCTCCACAGAGTGTTGGCAGAGAGTATGTTATGAAGAGAAGCAGAGTATAGAAAGGCCTATTAGACATGAAAAAGAATGGCAGATAGAAAAAGACAAAGAGAGCCTGGGAAGATGAAAACTGTGAAAAAGATGAGAAAGAAAATGCTCACCTGAGAACAAAGGAGCATGACGAGCTCCACCACTGAGGTACTTGACTTCATACACACTAGACCTTTGGAGATGAAGCAGATGAAAAGAAGAGACATTAACCATGCATGTTAAAGCACATAAGCATAAAATTGTTGGTATGATAAGGTGCAATCATTTGGGCAAACATGATAGTAAATAAAAAAAGAAAAAAAGAAAGAGCAAAAAAATACATCTGCAACACATTTACATACGAGCACTTCAACCCCCACACACGCACGTCCTTCACACATGCCACACGCTCACAGAAGACATTCACAGCCTCTTCCCACATCTCCATTCAGTAGACGGTGAGCCACTGAAGCAGACATCTCTCTAATGAAACATGGGCAGGTGTGAAAAGCTCATTTGTAGAAACAATGGCTGCAACTGGTCTCGTATTCTGCACCTCCAGCCCTTCTGCTGCGCTTGGCGAGAACCATTAAAGGTGCAATCCTTAATAAAGCAAAGAAAGGAACTCTATAGTACTCATTAGGGGCAGGCAGAGTAAAAAACCTATGCCCCATGGATGTTGTTGTTTCATGGATAATGGGGTATCCACCAAAGAAGATTTCTAGGAACTTTAAGTTTTTCACAGTACAAATACTTAAAAACAAAATAGTATTTATGTAGTTGTTATGATGGCTTATTTCTAAAATTATTAATAGTAAAATAGTGAGTTTTGCATTACACTTAAAGACAGAGTTATCTTTGATATTATTCAGTTATATTAAGTATGCAAAAAGCACCTGAAGACACAGGTATAAAGATCCAGCATTATACAGTATAGCTAAATGAGAAATGCACGAGTGTCTACTGTAATGGCACAGAAAATAATACATAAAACAATCACATTTATGTCCAAGGTACAATCTGCTGTCCACATGTAAACACAATTGCAGCCCTACCTCCAAAATTCCAAACACCAAAACTGCAGTAACACTTACACTGGCTGACACGCCTATTAAATATGGGCACTGTTTGACAACAATGAAATATACAGATAACATTAATGCACTGGTGCATTTGTAAACTATGATTTGTATACACAAAATATTAATATGTTTTAAAATATGAATTTTAAAGATAACTGAGGAAAAAGCCATGAAGTTTCATGGCTTTTTATTTATTATTATTATTATTATTATTATTTTCTATTTATTTTTAATTATTTTCTGTAATATATATAGCATAGCATATTACTTGCACATTAGACATGTGCAAGTAATACCTGTGAGATAAAAGTACAGGCCTTAGTCTGCTCTAAATGTTCTGTTTCAGCCAGTTTTGTTTTTTGTTTTTTTTGCTTTGTTTTTTTAAATCTTGGGTCTGTGTGATGTCAGTGCAGTAGTTATCCCTAATATAATCATCTCAGCCACACAGCTCTGGCTCTAAGCTTCTGTTTGCACGAAGCAGCCAATCAGAAAAAAGTTCACTGCCACCCTCCGTGTAAGCAAAGGGAGAGGAGCTAAAACAGATTGTTTTAATAAAAGAATGAATAGAGAGGCTGCAAAAAGCCCAAGTACTCAGATAAATAAGGATTACTTTGAACTTTGAATGGTACAAGGGTGAAAACCTTGAGCTGGAAATGAGCATAAATGGTCCCCTTTAAAGGTCAACTAGACAAAATTCAGCGGAAGTAGTTTTACTTGTGTGATTAAATAGTATCATGTAACACAGAATGCAAAATATTCAAACCCTGGACAGATGGATCTCTTGGTCACTGCTTCTCCATTGAGTTCTATTCATGAGCAGAGACTGTCCAAGGGAACATATTCTAAATACTCTAAGAGGATGTGACCCTTCTCTTGTACACAGAGTGCCACAGTTGACCTCTTGTTATAGCAGTGACACGCTAAGCCATAAGTCAGTCCGAACTGACACAGTAGTCAGGTGGCCAACTGACCCTGGCCTTGTGCTGGTAGACAAACTAAATGCATTCTATTTAAACATGGCCTGCCAGTCCTTTCCTGTAAACGGGGCAGGGTTAAGGCATGGGTGAATGTGGCATTGTGGGGTGATGTGCCGGCAAGCTGGGCCACTCAGGGGACAGCAAGAAGCAGGCGGCAGGCATCACAACAGCAGCAGTGTTCGCACACAGCTCTTACCCAACAACTCCAAGTGTAAAGCTCAGGGTGCACACAACATAATTGCTGTAGTGACCACATGTCTGCAAGGGGGGTGAAGGAATAGAGTGAGGCAAAGGGGCATACGGGGCACAGGAGGGCTTGACCCCGGGCAATCTAAGGAGTGATGGATGACTGGTAATTACTGGTAAATGGAGCGCCTTTGCACTACAGCACAGTATTTCAACTGTGGGCCTGGGAAGGGTCGGCAAGAAAAGTAGACGACGAAAAGAGACGAAGGAAGAGCAAAATCAGCTCAGTCATGAACAGACTGAAACTAAGATGGGCTGAAGTGGCTTGATAAACTTCCATATCATATAGGTGTCCAAGAGCAAGTGTTGATTCTGTGTGTTTGCCATGTTTTGACTGGTAAACCTGCTCTAATCCCCATCAGGGTTCACATTTCACAGACCCAGACAGGGTTAAACATGTCTAGAGTGCTGAGGCCCGAGCTGTCTATCTATGACCTTGTTTGTGGGGTTACAGTCTGCAGCCTGAGATCAGCTCTGGTTTGTCAGCTTGGTCAGTCTGCTGACAGACTTTGAGTGAAAGGGTAACAGACATATTCACACTTGTCAAGGCTTTGCTACCTGATTTTTCATTCCTTTCTCCTGACACTGAGTGAGTAGACCAAACCACATGTGCATAGCATACTCACATTTCTATTTACTTATGTATATATGTATGACATACGGCTGACTTGGAGGAAACCATGCCTGTTTGTGGAACGTAACTGGCTGGAATGGAAAAATTTTTAAAAAGGAGTCAGTAATACCTCAAATGTCCTTTTCATGACTGCAGAAAAGTACTTAATGCATCATTTCACCATTCCTTTTGACAAGACTAGTTATATCAAATAAATAAGACCCTGCTTATCATTAAACATGTCAAAGCTGATTATTTTTAAAAGCTTAAATTGGATGCCACTAACAGATGCTAATAAACAGATCCATAAAACTTCAGATCCAACAGTGCAAAAAAAACCCAACCCTAACTAAATGCAATATTTGGTATTCAAAACATTAAAGTATTGGAAATGCATTTTTTTAAATTAACTGGTTGCGTAAACAGTTAACAAATAAAGTATGTCCCTGGTCAAAAGTGGACAATGGGGGTCAGTAAATGTGGGTCAAAGTATTTCTCTAGGAGGGCTTCAATAAAGTCACAGGAGTGCGTTTTGGCAGCATACTGTCATTCTCTGCAAAAACCTCTTCCACCAGTGTCGGTTAGGTTACCACCGAAAGAAAAGACTTTTGCAATCTGGATTCAGAGAAAGCATTTTGGGTGCAAGTTGAGAGAGTGGAGACCACCCGCGTATGGTTTGTGCTACACACAAACAGACAAACATCTGCAAACACACAGAGTCTCACTCATGCGCGTGCTGACTGCGGTGGCCCTGTTTTCTTGTGAATACAAGCCAAAACAAGCCTGGGGAATAGAGTGGTAGTGCACACACATGTAGGCATAGAGCCCTGAGGTTAGGCACAAGTAGCACCACTGTGAGAGGCTGCCAACCTGAGGCTTGAAGAAGGGACTGGAAAGCTTCATGCAGCCACCAGGAAATAAGGCTAGAGACCAGAGTGGAGTGCAGCAAAGAGATCTCACACTTCTGCAAACACTATGCACAACCAAACCAGTCAGCGCAGCTCGATTTGCAAAGTCACTGCTGTAATGCCATTTTAAAATAAAATAATTAATGTCATTAAACCTCATGGCTGCAGAGAGAGGCAGGTCTAGGTCGAAACATTCAAGAGTCATTTAACTTGCATTTAACGTACATTTCACTAGCAACAAAAATGACTCTGGTATTACAAAAAAATTTAAGCACCTATACTTCATTTTAATTAAAATGTGCGTACATATAAAAAGGTTAAAGCTTATGCAAAACTCTTTACTTTGAAATAAACAACTTTTGACCAAAAGAAAAAAAAAAAATTAAAAATCCCTTCTAGTACAATGCAAAAAGGTGAGTTGGAAATTTTATCTTATTTTGGCACTAAAAATAATGCAATGAGGGGGCAAAAGCTACCAACATTCAGTTCAAAATGAGATTGGTTGTGACAGTGAAATGCTGATGTTTAAAAAAAACATCTAGGAACAATATGTGGAAAGAATTTGAGAAGAGAATCATGAAGAAAACAAACACATACATGCCACAAGATGAATGAAAGGGAAAACAAATTTAATCAGACCCCCAGCTTGTGTGCAATATCGCAACTCTCCTGTCAATGTCTACTGCATCCATCAGTTTGGCAGCCAGTGGGGTGACGGGGACAGAAACGATAACAGCGCACTAAGCATAAAATGCGCCATACAACATCTGTACCTTCTATGAGCAACTCTTGTCCATGGCTGCCCAGCAGGGTGCGAGATAGAAAAGGCGCAAAGTCCACAAAGATCTCTCTCAGCAGGGGTGCGACTTTCTCCAAGGCCCTTTCTAGCTTTGTAGTAATGCTGTCAAAGAGAGCACATCAAAGGAGAAGTCAGAAAAAGAAATTAGACACCTGAATTTTCAAAAAGAAAAACTTAAAAGAGGTCATTTTTTGCTACACTATCGAGGAGCAATAAAAAAGGGAGCAGTGAGAGCCCCACAGTTCACCCAGTGTGCACAGCTAACAGCAGTTAGTGTGTAGTCAGACTGTCAGAGTCAGACTGGTCGGTGCAAGAGGTAACCAGCACATTTCAGAGGATGCAAACTAAGCAAGATATCAATGAGATTGTGGCTGCTATCAATAGAGATGTCAGTAAGTGAAGATTTAATGCTATTAAGAGCCATGTGAACTCACATCTCACCAGCTGTTTGCATTCTTTGTTGTAATATGTTACCAGGTTTGCACTTGGATCACAGTTGTTCACTGCAGAGGAAGTTCCACATCTTTCAGACAATCACTCCATGCCTCAGGCTGACATTATCTAAGAACCTTAGAAAAATTGTGAGCTGGAGTCATGCAGCCATACAAACTCAGACGGTGTACAAGCAGAGATACATTATATCTCCTATGTGTACACACACACACACACACAGATAAAAAAGGACAACACGAGGAGAGCTGAAGCTTGTTTTCCCAGCTAAGATGGACAGAAAGCTGCAGAATACAGAAAAACAGAAAGAGAAGAGAGGCGGTGTATGTGTAGCGTAAACCCGCTTCAAGAAACCTGGGAAAACATATTCAGAGAGATGACACACTAGCATAAAGTGCAGGATGCAGGAAGTCTAGGTAGCTAGCATAGATGTCCTTGCCTAAGACACTGTCCTGCACCTCTGGAGGCTGTCTTTAATCCTGTCAGGGAGCTAAAGGGTTTGAGCTCAGGAGGTGTCAGCTTCTGACGTAGCGGATTCTGGTCTACTTCACAAAAGTCACTGAAATAGAGAGAGAAAAAAAACAAAAAAACACAGGCAATCCTTCCTTCATGTTGCTTTGGGACTTAGAAGTCGGGATCATGAAGTCATTATATTATTGTAAAGAACATCAACTATGATAATAGTCAGATTTATTTGTTAATTTCAGTAGACCGAAGCAGTCTATTCAGCTCGGATGTGATCTAAAATATAACACAGGCATCAGTAGGGTCTGCAGCGAGATAGTACTATCATTGACTTCACAGTTACGCTAAGTGATGTCAGTTACTGCTGCCATGGCAACTGAATCTCTATTCCTGTGGCAGAACACACTGAGGCAGAGCAAGAGAAGAGAGTGAGACTCTGGAGAAAGACCTGGGCTCTCAGCAGTCGGTGGGAGAGTAGATCTAAGGACGTCTGTCACAAACTAGTAGAGCGACGGGAAAAGATGAGTCAAGGTCACAACTAGCTGTACTCAGGGTAATACACATGTACATAAAATTTTGGTTTTGAGATATATGTTGCTTTTTTTAAAACATACAGAAAATGACAGAAAATCTTGATTTGGCACTTTGAGGAAAGAAACACTGTGTAGACAAAATCTGCTTTTGAGTAGATTTTATACACAAGTGACACAGTTTGACTAAATGAGTTTGGCTGAACAGAAGAACTGTGTTGTACCTCATGTTTTCTACTGTGTCCTCAGGCATGGGGGCCACTGTCTGCACGGCCGGCAGATTCTTACTCGTGGCTCCATTGACAAAACTGGAGGAAGAGGAGGTAGAAGCAGCTGCGTCAGTGGCTCCTGCGGGAGGAATAACAGAAGCACACGACATTAACGCAGGGCAAAAATAATTCCAAATTTATACAGATGGCTGAAAAATGAAAGGAAAGACGTCCATTAGGCATCTTATTATGATGTTAAGCCTCTACGTGTTGCAAGAGCGTGCTATGGCACTTGCTTTTGATGGTCGTGGTGTGTAACTCATTGGTGCACATTCTGCCATTTGTGTTCAACTGGGTGAAAATATGCTAAGTGTGAAAGCCATGACACATGGCTCGCATAATTTTTGCACTGATCAAACCATTCAATGCCGCCCCCCCCCCCCCCCCCATGCCCTTTGAATGCAGGCATTGTCACAGTGGAAGAGACCACGTCGAATCAGGATATAAAATTTCATCTCAGGATGAAGTGCCAAGCAGGAATATTTAGATAACTAAAAATGGACAGTAAAATGTGGTACATTTAATACTACCACAAGATCTGTGGAAAAAAGAGAAGCAATGGCGTATTTAAAACCATTGTCTATCTTCAGGGAAATTCCATTAAAGTTACATCCAGTGGTTGTAAATGTATTTAATGGCACACAGATTGAAATAACTGAAAGAAAATGAAGGAAGAATGGGAGGTTATAAAAAGCAGCCACAATCTGGCCCCTGACAGTAGACTTCAGCCCAAATTTCAACCAAGTAGAACAAATTATGCACTTTAACTAAATCCAAGTGCAACTCAGCTGGTTCAAACTTGTGCCAGCAGGGACACATGGAACTGTTTTGTTTAGTAAAATGACAAGGATGAAGAATCAACCAACATATCGAAACAATATCTGCATTTTTTTTAAAAAGCCAATAGATTTGGATATTGTGACAACAGTAATTTAAAGGTGAAAACTGAGTCAGCGCTTCTTGGCAGCATAGTCCCAAATATAAAATCATTCTGACTGTCCTTTTGAGAGGTCAAAACCAGTGAGAATGATATCATGTGGTCTGGGTGAGAGCCTGTGGATTTAGCTGAAAGCACACTTTCACTTGGGTACATTTCTCAAATTCCTGCACAAGGCCTCAGACAGGAGAGTGATTTTTATTACCATTATTATTATTGTTATTAAGAACAATAATATAGCACATTAAAAGGTGTTTGAGCTCCTAATGGTTCTTGGTGTTAAGTGGGTTATTTCAAAAGCCCAGAGTACACCGGCCCTGAGGTGAATCCGGCTCAATGCAGCACAGCCTCGGGAGAAGCAATGTGACAGCAAGGGGAGACAGGCCATGTAGTCAATGAGATCACAAGGCATGCGCCATTGAAAGTCAGGGTATGCAAATTCACCTTTGTTATTAAAAAATGTATTTGTTTTGC
>VVHJ01039800.1:2500-10763 GCA_015107715.1 Tylochromis polylepis | reverse complement strand
TTTCTTATAACTACAGTGCGAAATTCACAGAGAGCAAATAAAACAGCGGTAGAAGTACTAACCTTGGTACTCTACACAGGCACAAATGAAAAAAAAAAAAGAAAGAGAGAGAAAAAAATAAAATCAAAATCAATTTCAATTCAAGACTGCAAATTAAATCTTATAATTGTACTAGAAAGATCAAAGTAAACAAGAAAGGCGCACAGGGAAATTAATTACAAGCATAAGAAACTGTGCCAAAGTAATGTCTCAAACATTAATTATAGCAGGATGAAGCTGAGCAAACAAAGCCCCAATCAATAAACACAAACAACTATTTTTTTTTTACCCCCCCATAGGTACAAACTGTATTGTTAGAAATGCCAAACCCTAAACAGAGCAGTTATAATAAACTACCACTAGATGTCATTATTCCCCTTCACTACAGTCAGTTTACTTACAGAGGGAGACGTCGCTGCTGAGAGAAGGGGCAAAATCCCTCCACAGGCGATAATGATGTTGTCAACCATTTGTGAGATGAGATGGATGGTGTTGTGGACAAAAATGATGTTCTCGTTGCTATTAACAAAGTCCATGACCGATTTAGTGGAGTGGCTGCAAAGAAAGGTGTGGGGGGGGGAACGCAAGCATGTGTTACTTGCTATTATAAAATACAGCACAATTTACTGTGCTGTAAGCAAAACATAAATAAATAAATTATCAGATAAATAAGATATAACATCTCTAAAATAGTAATCAAACTTTGTGTTAGTTCTGGTAAAGGGGTAGTAAGGGTAAGTATCACTACGTGCACCATGCTCACCCTCCCTCTCACTGGCTCTCAAGCGCACATAAATCACTTCACACACCTCCTCCAGACATGGACGTCACTCTCCAGTGCAAACAGCAGGTCAGTGAGCAGTCTCTGGTGCATGGCTGACCATTTGAACTCTGGGATGCGGAACATTGTAGTGCGTGGGCCAGGGCTGAACTGGCGTCGCTGTTCCTCTGTCATGGGCACCCCCCTGAAGCCAAGATCCACATGTATGTCCCTTTCCATGTGGGTGATCAGACGGCCATGCAGACTCTGATTGGAGACCAGTTAATTACTAAAACAAATTAATCTGGAATCACATATACAGTCATTGAGATTCATGAGATACTGAAACACACTATCTAAGTGTACTCATCTGATCAATAGCTCGGCCAAAATCAGATACAACCCTACTGTCATACTATTAGTTACAAATGATAAATTGCCAGGTTATAACAAGTCCTCAAATAACCTCTTCACGCCTGTGGGTACAGAAAAAAAACCCCCAAAACAACAACAAGCCCAGTGGAACCACTAAACTGCTTTAAGATGAATGAGTCAGCAAGGTGCTGCAAAAGCCCTGTTTAAAAAGCAATGGTGATAAATTCAACATGAGCAATTATGCAACAGCAGAAAAGGATTTAAAAATAAACTCTGCTCCCCACAAGCCCTCCATCAATGACCCAGTCCAAGCAAAAGATCCTGACCTCTGAAAAAGAGCACAGCTCATAAGGGGAGCAATGAATAAATCCCAGGCGATTGCTGCAGAATAATGCTTGGTCTATTTCTACCCTCCTGTTGGCTCAGCCAACTATTCCACCAGCCCAGTTTCCTGAGTCTCAGAGGGACGACGCCTGTGTGCACCATGCCTTCCTGTATCCATTATAAGTGCAGTTGGGGAAAAGAATGATCTCTGTGGGCCTGTAAATATAGAACTGTTCAAAAGGGCTAACATTTCCCAACAATGACCTCAGTCTCACTCCTTACTTTCCTCTCTTTTTCAACTTTGTCACTACCTTTTTTAAAATTCAAGATCATTTCATCTATGAGTTATAATTCCCTCCTGGATCAAAGCTTTCAAATTGGTGGTCATGTCAGTGAACCTTTACCATTTCCTCTATTTAAACTTTTTTAAAATCTTGAAATATCGCAGAAAACGTATTTTACTTGAGGGAACTACATGATTTAGTTTCACACTAACCTGGGTGGTGGCTGTAGTCTGAATCTTCTTCATGTCCTTGTCTTTGCCATCATCTGATTTTTCTGTGTCAGAAGTATTGGTTGTTGCATCTACACCACTGCTGGTCTTATTAGGCACGAGGTCCCCTTCAGATTCAGCTGCAGCCGTCCCCTCAGTGATCTCTAGGTTTTTAGAAGAGGTGTCAGCCTCAGCACCAGGAACAGAGCTGATACCCTCCAGGGCTGTTTGTAGTTCAAATTCATCCTTCTCCAGGATACTGGGCAAAGAGCTGCGTGTCATGTGCACTAAAAGGCTCAGTTCAGTATTGGCACTGTTGTGGACTGGTGGCTCTGGGCTGGGAAGCACCAAAGGTTCATTTGGATTGAGTTCATGCAGTAGCTTGTCCTCCATGCTGCCTGCCACCTTTCCAAACAAGAAGCTGTTGCTGTGAGGGATGCTGTCCTCATCTAGGGTAATGAGAGGGGCTGCATTTTGGTCATCCATGCTGCCTTTTGCCAATAGCACACTGTTAACATTAGTGTTGAGCTTGTCCACAGCAGCACAATAAACATTATCCAACAGAGAATCCACCTCCACCAATGCTCCATTTTCAGATACTGCCAAAGGTTCAGAGGATAAGTCCAGATCATCTAGCTTAACCTCTGTAGCCTCCACCTTTTCAGCCTTGATGTCCACCAGGAGATCATGAACTTCAACCCTGACTCCATCTACAATACCCTCTGTTCCTTTGAAACCCCCTTCAGACCCTTTACTTTCAGCCAGCAGATTGCGCGAGTCTGAACTCTCATACTCTGTCTCACTCTCAGGTGTCTGGGAGTTATCATCTATTTCTCTGATCTCAATCACACCCTTGATGCCAGAGGCTTGAGCAGACAGACCAGAGATGGTGCTGACCAAACCCTTCTTCCCCTTCTTAATATTCTCCTCCTCCTGACGTTGGTACTCTTCATACATCTTAGCCAAGTACTCTTTATGTGCTTCATATGTCACCTATAAAAAGGTCAGTTTTATAAACAAGATCAGCTACACATTCATGATGCAACCAGCTGTGAACTGACAGCGGAAACAAGACCGAATGAATTGCAATGTTTCCACGGACGACAGAGGTCAGTGTTTCTTCTTTGCTGTACAACACAGCACTCACCTTTGAATGGGCTATGGAGAGTGTGTCCACCCACACACGCCATCCTCCCCACTCATACTTGATTGCATGGTAGAGCAGAATGCGAAAGATGTTGTACACCATCTCAGTGATTTTCTGCTCTTCAGTACTTTTAGGGTTAATGTAGCCAAGAGAAAACATCCAGTCCTGCCAAACAGAACACTGAAGCAAACACCTGTAAAAGGCACATCAGTCAGCTAATACAATCTGCCTAGGGCAAGTAATCTAATCCTCTTACCTTTAGCTTTAGTTTTACATTTCTAATTAGGACTGTGGGTATAAAATAATTTAAACCAATTAATATTCTGCTTCTTCCCTACATCCTTTTTTGTATCAAAAGGGCACATCATGTTTTTTTGACCATTTCTATAATGATTTTATTGTTAATTTGCCAGTAGTTTTTCACAGTGGCCAATATAGAAAATTAGCAGAGTACAAAAAACGTGAACTTTGTATTTATTTTAGTTCAACAGATTGACATGCCACAGCATTTTGACCTTTTCATTTAGGCTAATTAGTGTTCTTGATTTAGGTCAGAGGTTTCCTAGGGTCGGTAATCTAATTGCTATGTGCACTAAAGTGTGCGTACGAATATGCGAAGGACAAATTTGAGTGAAAAAGTGAGAAAGAAGAAATGAGCAAGTGCCAAAAACTGTCATTGAAACATCTGCTGGAGAACACATGCACGTCCAAAGATGATTTAGCATTAATTAAATATGGTAATGTTTAATAGGCTGATACATTAACCAGCAGGATAATTAATGGCATGGGAGGGCGAAGGTGGCTAGATTCTGCTCACCGTCTGTTCTCTCGGCTGTTGCTGAATAGTTTGATCATATCCGAAAGGAAGAGGCGCCGAACCTCCATCAGCTCGGTGCTGGGGGCAGAGCTCTTCAATAAAGTTGCTACTACCTTGAGAATCACTGAGATCACATCCATCCAAACACAAAAATGTATATGTGATTATCTAGCAGCATAGATAATCAAGTACATTAGAAAGCGAAAGACTGTGACAGAGAACAGGCTCACTTGGGTTCTGAATCTTGACAGTAGAGTCAGGCTCAGGATGAGGTTTGTGAACTACCTGCGTGCACACCTGCTCCGTCAGAATCTGGCGTAGAGGGAGATGAAAAGATGTCAGTCACACATACTGTACATAAAGACCAATGTCAGAGTAATGCTAGGACATTGGAGTGGAAAATGTTTTGTTACCTCGTAAAGAGTGTTGTAGGTCGTCACAGTCACAGTGTTTGTGTGTAGCATGAGCCTCTCTCCCAGGAGAGTAAACAGGCTGTGTGTGTGCATGATCTCCACCTTCCTCCTGTAGATAAACACAATCACACACACACAAACACAAACACACAGGCATAATGGGAAAGTGACTTGTATAGAGCTCCCTAAGCCACTGAAAGGATCAGTGAGTGCCGTCAACTTGCTTCCCAGTTTTCACCCACGGGGAGCCAAGCTCTGGAGACGAGTGTCAGGAACTGCCTGCTGTCATAAATTGGGGGAATTTTGTTGGAGGTGTGTAAGATAACGAAGTTATCCTGTCACTAGGAAAGGCTCCAAGATACAACAGAGCCATACCACAGGTGAATTGGTTCAACAGTGACAAACTGCATGGGCAAACAGTATAAGGACTGCTGTCACAATGCAAACCTACAGCTGCTTTACTCTGACTAAAGACAAGTCGGAAATTTCCTAATAAATTCGAAATCTGTATTTTATAGAGGCTGGCAAATTGGACACTTTGGAGAAGAGCAGCATTTCTCTCAACTGTATAAATATGGAAATTTAGGAGAAAAGGGCAGACTGATGATGCATAGCATGCTGAGTTTTACAGTCAGTTACCATCACCATAAAGCAGAAGAACAAGCTTTGTTGTAAATGGTTTCATGAATGTAAATTCAGACAATGCCACTCTATTTTTTTCCCTGAATACACTTTAAATTAGCAGTTGAGACAATATTATAATGAAGGCACACTGTTTAATATATGGGAATTGGATGTGAGCTATTCAGTGAAAAAAAGATTAAATACCCTGCTATTAGGGAGATAAGGAAATCATACAGCTGTAAGCACATTAAGATCTGAAGCTATAAACCTCCCATGTCATATTCACAAGGATTTTTAAATGTTTAATTTTATGATTACAGAGTGAGCAGTTGAAGTTATTACCAAAAACTGGGATTGGAGCGACTCTTGCACTTGAAAAATTTCCAAATATCTTGTATTTGCTTTCTCTCATGCTCTTTTTTTTTTTTCCAGTTTTCTTCTACTGCCTGGGCCCAAAACACAAATTAATTTGTTTATCAGGTTGACCCATCAACCCAGACAGAATAGCAATATCTACCATTACCGTGCTAATGAATATACATTACAAATCAAATTATTATTAAAGACTCATAACCTCAAGAAAACCTTTTTAATTCATTATGAGCTGCACTAGCGCTTATAGGGAACTGCCACTGTGCATTACCTTCTACAAAAGCTATTAAAGATCAGCATGAGGATTTAGGCTTTTCAATTGCGCCTGAGGCTTATGCTTGCCATTTCTTTCCATTAAGCAGGCACCAGCAATGCTACCTGATGCACCGCTACTGTTAACTCACCACCCGCATATCTTCTCTATCCATCCCTGCAACCTGCATTTTAAACCATAAGCTTTCTACCCATAGGCACTCTTTCCTCTCTAATGTGCAGAATACTGATCATATGCTGACATCCTATTCAGTATTTTATTATTTATTTTACACTGTGGGACAGTAACTTGGGCTTCTTCTATCCTTCTCAAGTGAATTAATGGTTTACGGGCAAAGCTCCAAGAATTCAGGTGTTCAACAAGGAAGTGCACCCACATTTGCAAAGCTGGCATCAAGTCAAGAGTTTTTGGCTCTTCTGTGTGGCAGAAACAGATGATTCTTTTCTCTCTCTCTAAAAACTAATTTAGAATTTTTCTGTTTCTATCTTACCAGCCTATGAAATCTTAAATTGGACACGGGCATGAACAAAACTAAAACCATTTTATATGAGGCATGATTAAAAAGTTCCAGGACTCCAACAGAAAAAAAAAAAAAGCAAAGATATCCACCTGCACTGCTCCCAGCACTCCTGCTATTTTTAGATCTCTAACTGGAAGCTCCATTCTGGACACTTTTACTTGGGCAGTTGCTTTGCATACTGGAAATCCTCCACTGTGTAAAAACAGCACCTCTTTAACTTCAGTGTGTTTTTGGTTTCGAGTACACAGGGAGGCAAATCTGGTAAGTAGAGTGAAAATTGTGCCGATGCAGCCAAAAAAAAAAAAAAAAAACCTGCGGTGAGCTCCTGCACGATGGCATGAAAGCACACCTCGCCTTTAAACACATTAGATTGGTAGAGTGGAACTTCGGGTTGGTACTGTAGCCTCAATCTGGGGGGCGGGAGTGGGTAGAATTCAACGCACAACCTCAGATGATGAGTATGCTCAAAGATATGCACCTTATATAATGTGACACATGGAGGCTTTGGCACAGAGGGCATTTTGTCTCTTGATATGAACACTTGGCCAATTTGACAAAGTAGTTAAATCAACAGCATGTGAACATAACAGTTCTTAAAAGGTGCAATCCAAATGTAAGCAGTCCAGAAGTGCATAGAAAGCTCATCGTGAAGAGAACTAGGATAAAAACTAGCAGTCTCAGGAAATTTTTAATTTCATATTATATCTTACAACATTACATATTAGGTTTCATTAAGCTTTAGATTAGTCACTATAAAATGCATAAGTGTGTGGAATTGCAAAGTTATGTTAACTCACTTATGGCCCAAATGCTTAAGGAAGTACCCAAGGACTTTGAGGGACTGCACGCGAATGCTTTCACTCTTGGAGGTCATGAGCTTGTAGATTACCCTGCAATATAAACAAGCAGTGAAAACTGGCAACAGTACATGGTCTTGACAGAGTATAGCCCTGATGATAAAAAGGCTCTGCACCGGTTAGCTGACAACAACTTCCTCTCAGAATGAATTTACATTAGCATCAAAATCTGCTATGGAAAACACAAGCAATTTCCTTAGAACTCACTAGTAATGCTACACTGTGTGCATTTATATTTTATAGGATAACATTGGGCAAGTTTGATCATCACATACAGTGAAATCAATATGGTAATATTGTTACTTTCCTATGCATATTTTTTTCCCTCATTGAACATATGAATTATTCATGCACCACACAGGCACACAGCATCAGCACAAGCGTTAGGTGCTTAGGTTTATTTTGCAAAATCACCTCTTCATTTTGTGCCTGAACAGCAAAGAGTCTTTCCCTGAGGGGCTTACCGTATTCCATTTCTCTGGTCAAAAGCAGGGATCATAGAAGCTGGATGCTCAGACATGAGGGCCACCACCAGCTGCAGCACATCATGCAGATTCTCGTCCTGCAGTCAATCCAGCAGAGAAAGATCGAGGTAGAAAAACAGAGAGCAGTGAATGGCGTGCACACAGTTTTTCTTCTAAACAAAAAGACTCCTTATTAAAACTCTAATACAAGTGCAGTAAAGGCAGAATTTATTCAATTGCAATTACAGAATACAACTGAGCCTCTGATACAAGATTTTAAAAAATCAGTACGTGGGCAGGGACCTGTTCACATCAGAAATTGCAATGTCAGTTAAAGATATAAACTAATCTGGCAGTTAAAGTGTTAAAATAAAAATAAACTAGAAGAGCAATTATGAAAATGCACTGTGACCTCGAAGCTTAGAGCAGGAAAGTGATACAATAACACACTGAGTTAATTTACTAGGAGCCGAGAGTCTCAGAGGTACCTCATGCATTGTTAACAAGTAGTTGAGGATGCTCTGTAGCTCATCCTCCTTCACACCTCGGTCCTGAAAGAGTGCAAAGAAAATTAAATATTAGAGAGGCTGAAAAAAGGTTTCAGAGCTTTTATGATTTTCCATCAATTCGTTTGAAATTGCTTGAGGTGAAACACAAGAGTTGTGGCATCTTCAGTGTCAATTTTTATTGTTGTACTCCGAACGGGTTTACAATTGATGCACTTCGTTTCTGCAACAAGACCGTATTGAACGGACAGATAACTCCAAACTTGTGTGTGTTAAAA
>VVHJ01039799.1:0-19471 GCA_015107715.1 Tylochromis polylepis | reverse complement strand
TAGTGTCTCTCTTACTGTTATGTTCTTTATGGAGTCTTACCAACTGTCTCAAATACAGTGTACCCCGAGTAGTGTGACCTATTTATGTCATATGCTTCTGATTATGTCACACAGACGACTTTGCAGACGAGGAGGAAGTACAGTCTTTTGGATACAAGAGGTTCGGTGAGTGAGATGTGACCTTTTCTCCTTTTAATCAGAAAACTCCTTTTGTGTGGGCCCACCTCCTTCTCTCTTTCTGCTGCTGCATACCTACGATTACCTGGATATTTACAAGCATGTTGCTCTAATTGAATCTCTTTATGTTGGGACAGACAGCTGGCTGCTTGAACCTCATCTGTCCCATTAGTCGTCACTAATGGTTTTGCCTCTGATGGCAGGATTTTAGGTTGAACATAAATGTGGCTGACAGTCTGTGAGGTCCAGCTCGCCACAGGCTCAGCGACTGCTGACAGAGCTAACCAGATCAAGAAGTTTCAAAACCTCCCCTTTATCCACTTAAACCGAGTCACTTAAACATGTTGACTCACGCAAACATGCCAAGAACCTCAAAAATGTGGCTACTCAAACTCAGAATGTAGTCAATGCATGTCTGTCTGTTGTGGTACATGCATTTGTTTGTGTGTGTAGAAGTGTGCTCATGCACGGGCAACATATGGCTTTTTTTTATGTTCAGTTTACAGAGGCTTTCTTTACAGCTCTGTACATTATGAATTCTTTGAAGGCCCCTTTTATGCTCATTTCCACTCTGCAAGAGAAGCTTTAAATGACTCTCACATTTCCTTTTTTATCTCATGCCGGGCTCTGGTGCATACCTGCCGCTCATTCACTATCTGAAACAAGCTTCTTCTTTTAGCTTCCTTCCCTTTAAGCCAACTTTGTTCTGATTGGCTGCCCCTTAAAAACAGATGGTTTGGGTTGGGTTTCTGTGCTCACAGTCAGAGCTGTGTGCCTGAGATTTGGATAATTTGGATCAGTCTGAAGCCTGAATCTTAGGCTCAGAGGGATTACGTCAATACACTCTGACCTTATTATTTAAAACTTTGGTCATGGCCAATAAGCAAAAGCATGATAGAGCCACTTTAAAGCACAAGTCATTAGTGATTAGACTTGTAACATCTTACAGTAACTCCAAAAAAGGCTGACTAGAGATTAAAATAAATGAAAGTAAACAGTGAAAAACTAGACGACAAAGCAGAACATCTAGCTGAGCTGTTGCAGCAGGATCTTGTTTCTACGATATGTCCTCCAGCTGTTATGACCACCGATGTGGTTGTAACCCAAAAGCAAACAGACGAACAGCAGCTGACTATTCAGAAGGTTTTTACCAGTCTGCAGTCTAAATACATCAAACCTGGTGTCCTACTGAAATTAATCCATCACTGTCACCCTCTGGCTTATAAAATTTGGTTACAAATTGCTGAAATTTCAGTTTCCCAGCACATAAGTGTTTAACGCAGACTATTCTTGCCCTCTAAAGATTGCTCTCTGTAACAACAGGCAGTCCCTTTCCTCTTATCATTCTACTACATTCTCAAATGATTGTGAAATTCAGCAGTAGCTGGGGGGAAAAGTATCCTTGTGACTCTCTGAAGTTTTGAAGTGTTTTTCTGCCAAACAAATAGTTCCCATGACTAATACATCCTAATTTTTAGTAATTTGGGCAAATTGAGTGTTTTAAACAACACCTCTGCTCAGTGTTTTCCCTCAAAGCCAGCTTTAATACCATCCATTCTGCTCCGGTAATGCACTTTTTTCCCTCTTACGCATACATAATATATGCTTAATGATGTACAATCTCTCCATCACAAGCATTTTTTTTTTAAACAGGATTTGCTCTCAGTTGTTTTTCTGTACTTGCTGCTGATGTGCTGTTGGGTTTATTGCTTCAGCATATTTGCTATTCATGCTTTTGGATAATGCTTAAAAACCAAATCAAGGGACCAGCTCTCTGTCACACAAGCTCAAGAGCATTATCATTATTATTCTCACTGCATGCAGAGCACATGCCCCATAACTGCTCATCAAATTGGGATCAGGAGTCTCAGAGTTGCTGTATTCAGGGTGTTACTGGAGTATGACTCATTCACACACAGTTTGGCCGAAGTCCGTGAGAGTAAAAAGCAGGCAGCAGGCTACGCTGTCTAGCTCAGGACCAGCGGAGACGAATTCAAACTGCGTCCAAGCACACGGTCCCTTTCATCCGAGTCATCCGAGTAGAAGCATCCTGTTTGTCTTTCTCTGTGAGCGCGTGCAAGTCCCCGCTCATATATTACATTAGAGAGCTGTGGGGAGGGTGGGGTGGGGAAGCCAAATCCAGCTCACTTTTAACTTTATTCAAATGAACTTTTGACATTTGGATGAGTAGGACGAGAGAGCCGCTGAACTCCTAGCTGAGTGAAATTGGTCCTGCAGGGACACGGCAGCTGTTCGGAGGGGCCGGCTCCAGGGGTCTGCTTCACCCCTCCAGAGCCTTTGTTGTGCAATAGAACCGCATTCACGCAAACCCTCCCGAGCCCTCATTCTACCACTATTGTGGTATAGTGCTATAATGTCAGTTCACAGAAGGGAACAAACAGTTATTTCCTCCCTGCATGTTTTGCTTTAATTCACTGCAGTCTCCCGGGAGACTGATAGTGTTTAAACTGTCGTGACATGTCAAAGCTGTGAATGTTGTGTGAATCTCTGCCCAGTTTATAAAGTCACCACTGAGCTTAAAAAAATAAAAAAAGGGGGGCGAGTTAACACGGGAAAGACAGAACATTCAATCCCGCTGGTTTTTCAAAGCCAATGTGAACGAGAAACGGCACCTTTAACACGAGTGGGCTTTGGCATCCCCTTTTACATACACATTTCGCATACTTTGCATTGCTACTGACCAATTCCCAAAGTGCTCCAGAAGTTTTTCCAGAGAGCCACGGGCTTCCATAAAATTCCCGAACGCAAAGAAAATCATCTTAGGGAGACTTGAAACAAGGAGACGTGAGGAATGAGCAGCTGTCAGCAGGTAGATCATGCTTTCCATATGTCGCGGCCCACGGTTGGGCCAGAGCCTGGCATGGTAGCTGTCATCAGTGCGTTAGCATTTGTGAATGAATGCATGAGAGGTGGCTGGTGACTCCATATTTCTGGATAGAAGCGATATTTCTTGTTGCATGAGAAATCAAACAGTGTGTCATGATTAAAACAAGATGTTTCACGCCTGTGCTAGTTGAAGAAATTAGTCTTAAAATAAATTGTCTGTGCTTTGAGTTAATTGTAAAAAACGCTTTTGAATGCAGTGTGCTGCACAACTGTGGGCTAAAGGACCAAGGTGACCACTTACTTGTGTGCTTTAAGTTTCTTTTCTCTCTCTTCTCTATAAAAGAAGCAATAGAAAAGATAAGCAGTAAAATACCACATGGTTTAATTGTTGGCTTCATCTTTCCAGATGGTTGTTTATGAAGCGCTCCTCCAATTCCTGAAATTCCAGGATTTGATGTGTTCACCTCGGTTTTGTGATAAAGTGCAGATATGCAACTGTAAGGAAACTCAACACTGCTTTCATTCACAACTATTGTTGTGATTTGGCGCTATATAAATAAAATTGAATTGAATTCACTTTCTTCACTGTTTTGGCTGCAATTTATATACAAACGGCAAAGTCCGGCCTCCCTCCTTTCTGCATACACATTTATAAGGTTTGCATTAAAAAGTACAATGTGTAATATCAACACATGTGAACCAGTAATGCAAAGTGACCACATGCTGAAATATCTTTAAAAGTACATATGGGGATGTTTGTGCTTTTGCTGACGTGCAAAGTAAGAAGTCAGCTTTATACAAAGACATGCACTCACACGCACAGACGCACACTTTTTAAACAGAGTGAGCTGTTTCTGATTCTCTTCCTTATTTAAGGATCATCCATAAGGCATGGATACGTCATGTATATTTACACAAATACAAATATAGACATGCATTTTCCACTCTCTTGTATACAAGTGGAAATGTACACAACTCGGGCCGACACACACACACACACACACACACACACACACACACACACACACACACACACACACACACACACACACACACACACACACACACACACACAGTTATCAGCGCATACCCCAAGTAAATTCATATGGTAATCCCATCTCCCTCCCTGCCAAGCTGAAGCCGGGCCGGAATTGCTTTCACAGTGCTCAAGGTTTAAACGTATTTATTTTACTGTGGGGGGCTGACACAAGAAGGCCATCAGAACAAAAACAAAATCTACCTGAGCTTTGGCTGAACTCTTGCAGCCCTATTAGGACTAGTATAATCATCGGTCAATGGAAGTCAGCAGCTGCCCTTGGCCTGATTCAAACCATGAACCTTCAAGTCACACACAAAAAAACATGAAATTGTGAAAGCAAAGAGAAAGAAGAGCAGAGAAAGAGTCACCTTATCACCAAGCTTCCATCTGTTTTACATGACATGATGGGTTTTTGCTGTGGCCTACTTCATTTTTCTGAAAATTATTTGCCTTGTAAATAAGTGTTTATCGAAAATATCGCAAAATAAATGATTTTAATAACAAATTATTTTCAGTTATTATATGTCTAACAACAACCTGTGCAAGTGACAAATACTGCAGTTCTTCAGACTTGAAGCCTTGAAAAGAGAGACAGTCCCCATAGACTCCCATGTTAATAAGCCAAGCACGGTAGCAGGGGTAGAAAAACCTTTTCGTTTCTCCCGTCACCCAGACACGGAAAATGGCCGCCCCTCTCTGAGCCTGGAGGGTTCTTCCTGTTAAAAGGGAGTTTTTCCTTCCCACTCTCGCTAAGTGCCTACTCAAAGGGGTTTGTTTGAGTTTAGTTTTTTTTTTTATTATTGTAGGGTCTTTACCTTACAATATAAAGCGCCTTGAGGCAACTGCTTTTGTGATTTGAAACTATATAAATAAAACTGAACTGAATTTAGTTTGTTCTCTGTAGCAAGTGTGTTGACTTTTTTATTCACCTTTTTGCACCTTATTGCATCCAGCCTTAAAGGTATGCATTGTTACAACATGGCTGCTTTGACTGCCAAGTTGATGCTGATAAAGCGTTGTTGCCAAAGAAGTCTGTGCTCTGGTTTTCATGACTAGAGTTCTTGTATGTATTTGTATCTCACAGAACCAGATATTTGTTAATTAGCAGGTCTCATAATTAAGTTTCAATCAAGAAAAAAGTTAACTATGGATAATTTTAAGCAGTTTAAACGAGCAAATTAATTGAAATATACCATTTTATAGTCATCATGAAGGAGGAAATTATCTATAGAGACCAGAACTATATCAGACTGTAAAACATTATTTCATGTATAAAGTTGGGCATTTTAGTATGACAGTCAGTAGGACTGATTACTTTTTGGAGCCAGCCTCAAGTGGCCATTGAGGGAACTGCACCCTTTTGTTGGTTACCACCTAAATAGCACCGACTGGAAATGGCTTAAGGAAACATACAAAACAGTGGAAATGATTTTTAAACATTATCTTTAGGTTATGTTGTAGCAATCACAAACTCTCTGACAAAATGTTACTGCATTACAATACATTGTGACATGTACAGTAAGTTTTTACAAACGGTTATCCTACCAGCACAGTATATCAATGAAAGAGGTAGAATTACATGAAATAGTGTGCGAAGTTAATACAACAACAAAAAAAACGTAAAATGCAAGACTTCCTCCACAAGTTGAGGATAAATAAAAACGGGAGGACATCCTCTTGGGACATGCACTGATATCTGGATGGGGGTCATACATTTGGGGACTCCTGTTCCCACGCATGTGGGTTTGGAGAGGCCGGGCTCAGGAGGTTTGCGGCCGGTGTGGAACCCAGAATGCACTAATCCATTTCCTGCACTTGTTATGGTTTCTCCAGCAAGGCTCGGAACATTCCTGGCTGAGCATGGTGTCAGGGTATCTTTCCCTGGAAGCAGCTGTGTCAGCATGGCCAGGGCTCGGTTCAGTCCGGTGGGTTTCTCTGGCAGAGTATCCCCTGGCTTCTCAACCACCCTTAGCTGTAGTCTTAATAACACCTCATCCATCCTGGTTAGCAGGGTATCAAACATCATATGTTAACATGGGTGCTTGTCAGGCAGTGACACATTTAATATATACTGTCATGTGATACTTTGCAGTGCATTTGTCAGAATGTCTGATGGGGAATTTTATGAACTTTGCTGTGGTTTCTCCTCTTTTCCAGGGTTGTGTTGTGGGATTCTCAGATTCTGCTTCTTAGTTCTGTTTCAAAACGACGTGGCAGCTTTTGATCACTTAATACTTTTATGAAGTCTTAATTTTTTTTCATTGTCTGCCATACCACTTTCAGATTTTTCCTTTGGCCTTGATACTTCATAGTCAGCTTGCCTTTGCAAACATTTATTATGCGTGTGGGTGAGCGTCTGTGTTTGACTTTCCCTGTGCTTTTCTTTTTATTGCCATAATGTTTGCATTTTCTCTGATGATCACCAGCTCACTAGATTTTAGTATTTCTTTTTTCCAGTTGCCAAAATTCCACACTCACACAACATGGATCAAATGACTGTTTGCTTCTGTTTTGCAGCAGGCAACTGTTTCAAGCAATGAAACTACCTGCACAGCACTGAATGACCAGCAGACTAATATAGACACTAGCTGGTGATCACAATGGTGTATTTAGCATCTCATACGGAGCTGAAAACTTGCGGATAGAAACAGGAGGTTCACATCATGGATGTGCAGCCAAAAAAATCAGCAGCATCTGTGTCATGCTATCATGTCAATATGGACCAAAATCTCTGAAGCATGTTTTCAGCCCCTTGTTGAATCTGCGCCATAAAAACAAAAGCGGGTCCAACTCAGTACTAGCAAGGTGTACCTAATAAAATGAGTGTATACAAACTTTGAAGCAACATATGTATCTGAACAACATATTTTTCATGGAAGGCTGTGCCAAACAACATTCTGGGCTTATTCCAATGTATGACTCCATTGTTAGAGTCCAGGTGCTAAACTGGTCTGCAATCCAGACCTGTGACCCACTAAAAACATTTGGTGCATTACAAAATGAAAAGTAGAAAAAAGTTGGCTTCAAACTGTCATGCTGCACAAATCTAAATCAAGCCAGAGTGAAACCATTTCACTTTTAAAAGTATAGCAGCTGTTGTTTGAAGAAAATGTGACTGTCCCAACTATTTTTAGTGTATTTCTGCCATTAAGGTCATAATGAGTAGGCCTATATATTTTTCAAGAAACAATACAACTTCTTAGTTTCAACATTTGCTTTTTATGTGCTGTTTCAATTCATTTAGTTTAAATGATTAGTAAATCAAACAAAAAAAAGGGTGATGGTATTGTGTTTACTGTGTGCCTTCAGCTTCTGAAAGACCAAAACTACTCAAACAGGTTAAGTGCGTTGTCGAGCATGCAGCGTGCTAACACCTGTTGTAGAGAGAAGACAAAGATGGGAAACTACTTACCAAATTCATCTGCTAGAGTGGAAAAACCATTCTATAAAACACTGGGCTTTTCTTTGACTTTCAAGGGCTTGTCTAGTAAAAATCAGGAAGTCAATATTGGCCTGTGTTTTAAAGCCAGCTTTGACTTCACAGATGTGAAATCACTCATTTAAAATTCCAGATTTCATATCCCAGACTGGAGGCAGACTGGCTCAGTATTAAAATAGAAAACATTTTTGAGAGTTTAAATCTCACACTGGTCCAACTGGTCGCGGCAGATGGCCGCCCCTCCCTGAGCCTGGTTCTGCTGGAGGTTTCTTCCTGTTAAAAGGGAGTTTTTCCTCCCCACTGTCGTCAAAGTGCTTGCTCATAGGGGGTCATATGATTGCTGGGGTTTTCTCTGTATGTATTATTGTAGGGTCTACCTTACAATATAAAACGCATTGAGGCGACTGTTGTTGTGATTTGGCGCTGTATAAATAAAATTGAATTGAATTGAATTGAAATCTATATTCAGTCATTTAAGGGCACGACGACACATATCAAATCTGATTCACATGATTTTTGTCACACTCTGTCACCTGTTTATGATCAACTGTGATGTGCTGTAACACCAGCGCTGCTTGTTGGCTAATTTAGCTCATATTTCATCATTATTTTAAGTGTTTATACCTGAGAGTTTTTAAGGTATTTTAAAAGTCTCAGATTGCCCTGAAAGCTCTTCAAAGTGTGAAGAGCTTTCAGAGAGAAATTCCTGTAGTGACAAGAAGGCAAAGGTGAGAACAAAGTGTTTGTGTTGTTCTAAGGGCAAGAAAAATTAAGGCAGATGCTAGAAAATATGATTCCCAAAACAAAATACATAAATAATGCAGTATAATGTGATTTTTTTTTTTAAAGTCAAATGTCAGCCAGTGACTTTTAAAACAGAATTGGATCTCAGTTGCATTTGTTCTAATTTTCTCCGCACAGGGAGAGGAGTGTGTAAACAGAAAGATGATTTATAGACCAGGGTAAGGGATTTCTTTGTATCTGGTTTAGGGAGAAACTCATACCACAGGACAGACGGGAGGAGGGATAACACTTAATGCTGACTAAGCGGTGAGAACAGCGGGTGCTGGAGGAAAAATGGGAGGAGGGTGGAGGTGATGCAGCTGGTTGAAAGTGAAGAGCAGGAAGAGGATGGATGGGCTTGGAGAAGCATGAGAGGAGCTCTGTGTCAGAAGATAAGGGTTTGTTAGTATGTGATGGTAGTAGATAATAGAAGCAGTGGGAGCTATGACAGTATGAGATCCATCTGGACGTATATGTCTGTAGCACATGCACACCTTTTTGACATAAAAGCACAAAGTATAATGAAAAAAATTGCTGTAGTTTTTTTCTCCAAATTCACTCTCTGACATTTACACTTCATCTTATCTCTGTTATGATTCAAACCTTTCAACCTGGAAACTCACTGAACCATCTGAATTTGAAGAAACGCAGCTGAAAGAGGGGATGGCAGCCAGCCACAGAGGAATTTTATGAACACATCATTTTTCTTTTGCCTTGAGCTTTCAACAGTATATTTTCTGGAGACAGCAGTGCATTTACACACATGCCACAACTGACTATGTCAGTTTTATACTACTTATACTCCACTGGTACAGTAGTATACTTTCTACCTACTTATTTTTAAATGATCTAACTGTTGAAAATTCATTTTAAATTATTCATATTTAAACTACCACTTCAACTAGTGATATTACATCTTAATAATTAGAGGGACTAGTTGTTGACTAGAAGTTGCTTTAATTGTGCTAGATGTGCTTTCCTGACACCTTATCAACTTACCACAGTGATAGTGACATAGCAATGTCTGTGTTTTGTTTACGCTTTCTGTTCCATTAAAACTTTGTGTTTTAATGGAGCATTGCTACTTCCATTACTCAATATTAATTCAATTCATTTTTTTTTAAATATAAAAGAAACATAAGAACTTGATTGTATCTTGTGTTATGTATTGACACGTCACTTGGGTGCTGAAAATGGGTCAGATTCCCTCTAATTGCAGATTTAGCCCTCTGAGGTTTGTAAATACAATACATATATCCGGTTCTGACTAAATTGTTCAGACTTTCGTTGCGCTGCCTCATCACTTGACCCCTGAACTGTAATTAAGGTCACAGTACCCTCAAAAAATGTCTTGAATGTCTTTTTCTAGACTGGGCAAAGCTTCTCCAGAAGAAGAGAGGGATGTTTCTCAAGTTGAGTTGTCTACTGTTCATTGCCAGTTGAGTGGCTATTACTTGTAAAATCAATGCAGCGCCTCTTTAACTAAAGGATCTAACAACACCTTTCTCCACAAGACAGCAGGTAAATAGATGGCATTGACATAACAATCAGTTCCAAGAGATCCCGTAAACTCTTGTCCAAACGTCCCACCTCCTCTTTCTCTTTCTCTCCCTCTTGCACCTTCATTAACTTGAATAAAACAGCAGTAACATGACTCAGGGCATTGGATATAAAGTGCAGGCGTCGATCTGTGATGTTTTTGCCAGAGCAACACATGTGCTGGTAGTTAGCTGCTATTTTCAATCTGGACTGTGATCATCTGAGTGTCAGTGACTTTTCTGACTCACCTTTAAGAGTGAGAAAAAGCAGCAAACCCCACCGTGTTCCCCTAGCTCCAGCTCTCACACACCATAATAAGCCTGGTGTCCTTGAGGTGACCCATACGCAGATGTCAAGGGAGGGTTTCTGGAGTCCAGCAAGGCTTGGTTTCTGTGCCTTTGAGGGGTATTTATATTGGGGGTCTGAGTCACAAATTTTGTAATTAAATTAAAAAAAACTGCAGCGCAGAGAGAAGGCTTTCCAAAACACCTGTGTGTTCCTATAACGCCTCCAGTAAAAAGACTTATGTTAAAATTTGGCACGCTGCAGTTCTTTGTTCTGCAGGAGCCGCGCTTGTACATAAGGTTTTACGTTTGTATTCCTTTTCGTGTGTGTGTGTGTGTGTGTGTGTGCATTTGTCTGTGCATATGTGAGCTCACCCCTAGAATAACACACAATATCTCACTTTTGCACTACAAACTGATAGTTTTATGTGTTTCTGTCCTCTGTGTCCACAAACACTAAGATTTCTCCAGCACCTCCGGCAGCAGAACACACAGCCACACTTTTACAATGAAGTTGGGAATTCTAATTTCTCCTCTTTTAGTGTAAGTAATAAAGCCCCCTAAAGCTCTTACTCTCAGTCCAAAATGTTAATGAAAGGAGGGAGAAATGACCGTGAAGGGTGCCAAGATCAACCCACAGCTTCCTGGTTTGCAAAAGGGAGTTGAAGCAGAGAGGAACAGTGTTCAGCTCCAAAGCCCTGTCAGATCCATAATGGCTTTCACATTTTCCATGTGTGGAGAAGACTGCAGGCAGATGGAATTCACTAAATTCATTTTCTGGCACCTTTGCCAAATGCTTATCATGCATGCATCTTTGAATACATTATGGATGTATGGTGTGTGCCGTATGCTGCGGTGTGTTTTCTATTATTCTACAGATCACACAGCTGATACAGTTGACTGCACTTAGATTGGCTTTGTGGAAAACAAAGCCAATCTAAGTATGTCTCTGAGTGTGCAGATATTATGTTTGCAGTACTGTGAAAAAGTCTTGAGTCACCTCCTCATTTCTTCATATTTTGACAGAAAAATGGGAAATTGAAACCTGTGAAAACATACAGAATATGAGGCAAAAAAGGGCGTTGTCATAATATTTGGTATGACCACCTTTATTCTTCAGCACAGTCTGAACTCTTTTAACTAAGACTTCTTGTCATTTCTTTAAGTAGTCTTCAGGAAAAGTTCTCCAGGCTTCTTGAAGGACATTCATAGCTCTTCTTTGGATGTTGGCTCCCTTTTGCTCAGTCCATGACTGATAGTGTTCCATTGTGTGTTTTGCGATCCAGGTATGCTTTTACTGTATTGGCAGTGTGTTTGGGATCATTGTCATGCTAAAAAATAAAGTTGTTCCCAATCGGACACTTTCCAGATGGTATTTCATGGTGGATCAAACTCTGACGTTACTTTTCTGTGTTCATAATTTGATCAATTTTTGGCAAGATCACCACCGGCTGAACTGCAGGACCTCCACCATGTTTTACAGATGGCTGTAAACACCCGGTATTGTACCTCTTTCCTGACCTCCTCCTCATTATGTATGCTGATGATGATTTGAACCAAAAATTTCTAATCTGGATTCATCACTCAATAAAACACTTTGGCACTGATTTTCAGTCCAGTTCTAGTGTAATTTAGCATAGCTCAGCCTTTTCTTCCCATTTTCCTTCCTTAAAAATGGCTTCTAGATAGCCACCCTTCCACTGAAAAGTCATTCAAACTGTCAGTTATTGAAGGTGATCTGTCTGAATCTGTCTGAACAGTGAATCTTCCAGATACTTTATGGGAAGAAGGCAAACTAGTGGAGGCAGGTTGATGCTCTAGTTCAGGGGTGGGGAACTCCAGGCCTCAAGGGCCGGTGTCCTGCAGGTTTTAGATAACACCCTGGGTCAACACACCTGAATCAAATGATTAGTTCATTACCAGGCCTCTGGAGAACTTCAAGACACGTTGAGGAGGTAATTTAGCCATTTAAATCAGCTGTGATGGATCAAGGACACATCTAAAACCTGCAGGACACTGGCTCTAGAGGCCTGGAGTTCCCCACCCCTGAACTAGAGCATGTTCTGCTTGGAAACCTTGAGTTTGGCACACGCCGCCTATCTATATATTGTTGCAGACCTCATGTCCTCATGGCCTTCATGGCAGCAGGCTATGGCCTCTTTCAGCAGGTAATTTTATCACCATTAAATATTTTAAAGAATAGTTTTAGGAACATGACAAAGATTTCAAGATGGCCTTCAGATTTTCCACATCTCAATTGAATTGAGTGCTTCAAAAACAAGTTGGCTCCATGAAGACCTCACATGTTACTTTTCAGGACTGCTGCTGATTCAAGGATCTCCAGCTCATGTCTGAATTGTCCAGCCATTCTGTCTCTATAGAGACTAATAAATTCATCCAAATCACCTCTTGCTGGTACCAACAAAAGGCCTCTCAACTTGTTTTCATTTTAAAATTGTTCCTTGAAAGTGGACCTATTAATGCTGATTTTCATTTCTGTATTTTCATTCTTGGACAGTTTACAGTTTAAAATAACCCTTAATGATCTTATACTTGGCTTAACTGTCATATACCTTGATGCAGGCCCTCAGTTTATCCACTTGTCTGAAACAAGCTGTTTTAGCACACTTCCCTATAAGGTTACTCGTCATTTAAGCTTCAAGTTTTTTCTGATTGTCTGCACTTCACATTGCAATCACAAACATGTATAAAACACTGTCTAAGTACAGTATCTTCCTATTAAAAATGTACATGAGCGAAATGTAATGTTATTTGCAGCTGGACAGTGTCTTCAAGCATAGACCAAGGGTTTATGTCTAAAGGGCTGTCTGGATGAAAGACTCCTCTGTGAAGTGGCGAGGCAAAAAACAAATGTTTACTTGTAGCTGTTGATTGCACAGAAGAGAAATGATATCCATGTCATGTGTAATGTGTTGAAGGATTTAGCAAATTTAACTTTCCTACAAAACCAAAAACTGCATTTTTGGTCAACTTCAAAACTTCAGTTTCAGCTTCAGGACAAACTATGAGTCAAACAGGTGGGTAGAGCTTCCGCGCTTAAAGCCATACTGTGTGCTTTGAGATGGCCATATCAAGGATTAACATCTCTTTAACATCATACAGATCTGAGAGTAGTAAAGTCTTTAGAGCAGTGTGAAACCTGAGGGTGAAAGCATTATTTGTATATAATATGTGAAAATTTAGCTAAGTTAAATATGAACATTGACAACTGTAATAGTAAAAAAACGTGAAAATATCCAGTGAGAAGCAATTCTGTGGACAAAAATGTGTTGTTAATGTCAGTTCAGAGGCAAATGGTAACAAAACAACAATATACAACCAAGGTATGCAGAAGAATGCACAACATGTTGAACTCTGAAGACAAATGGGCTACAGCAGCAGAAGACCATACCAGGTCCCGGTTTCTGCTGCACCATCAGCTGTTAACGTTAGAATTTGATGTAAAGAACATAAAAGCATGGATCCATCCTACTTTTTATCAGCGGTTCAGGCTGGTGGTGGTGGTGTCATCATCTTGGCACACTTTGTACCCCTTAGTACCAACTGAGCATTGTTCCTGACCACGTCCATCGTTGTAGGACCACAGTGTACCCATCTTCTGACAGCTGCTTCCAGCAGGGTTTCACGCCATGTCATAAAGCTCAGGTCATCTCAAACTGGTTTCTTGAACATGACAATGGGTTCACTACTCAGCTGACAAATCTGCAGCAACTGTGTGACGCAATCATGTCAAAATGGCCCCAAATCTCTGAGGAATGTTTCCAGCACCTTGTTGAATCTGTGCCATGAAGAATTTAAGGCAGTTGTGAAGATGAAAGGAGGTCCAACCTGTTACTAGCAGGCAAAACAGAGAAAGGGGGAAAGAATAATAGGCTTACTTTAAAAGAATGGATGATGCTCAAAACACTGAAAGCGTTAGTTTTGTCTGCTGCTGGAACTAAAAAAGATAATTAGGTAGGTTGATTATAAATTGCATCATCACATATCATCACATTACTGTTTGGAGTGATAAAATAGGCACTTTGGTTCCTGGGGAGCGCTTCCTTTATCCTACAGAGTAGACATTCCTCACAGTACTTCTTAATTGCTCTAAACAAACAGTTTTGTCGAGCAATTTAAAACCATTGTCTGGTGTTGATTACTGCGTTCAGTAAATGGTATCGCCCAGATGTCAGACAGCTCCTCCTGCCTCATGATGTTTCATCATAACTGCAGGCTGCTCAGAATTAAAGGAGTGCCACCCTCATGTCTGAAGTGTGTCTGCCTAAACAGGGTTCAGCAAAAAAAAAGTAGCTCTTCCTCCTGACCAGGATGGCTTGCTGACATTCAGATTGACATACCACACACTAGCATCCGACCGCAGATGTTGCAGGCCACCCAGAAGACACTCCAACACTCGTGATGCAGCATTAACAGAAGGCATTTCCATTTCTTTTCCACCTCTCATAGCAAACTATCAGTTCTTAGACCAGCTCCTCTTTGGATTGTTGACTTTGGAGCTTTCTCAGGCTCCTCTTTGGAGTAAAAGTGTACAACTATGTAATTGATCATTTGGCTTGTGGTTTTCTCTCTCTCTTATAAATTAACTGTTGTGGTGAGCAGTTCACATATGTGACTGTAATTGTGAGTTTTCCATTTGGTAAATTCATATTTTGATCAGGTATTCTTCTGTCCTCAGAAGACGTAAAATAATTGCAATACTAGTTTAAAATATTTTAAACTAAAGGATAACATAACCATCAACTATATGTTACACTCACTTGTTTTTTGCCCATTCACCAAATTTGCATGCAAGTCAAACTGTACCATCTGCTTCTGAATGAAAACAATATAAGTTCCTTTAAGCTCTAACCACCTGACAATACACAGACCACAGATCAACTTATATTTTACAGCCCTCCATGTTCCCTCAAAGCCACTGTTAAATGATAGAGCTTCTAGTTACACAAAACCCTACAATCACAGACCAGCTTCTTTCACGATGACCATAATGTTATACAGACGTTACCCACAAGCAACACCAGTGGCTGCGAGCAGAAACCATCTGGATAGAAAATCTGAGTCCTGCCGTAGAGGAAGCATAACGTGTGTCAGTTAAAACCTGTCCTCTGTACATATGGTGAAGTCAGTGGTGGATGTGGCCGGTGTGGTGATGAGCATGGCTTATGTATGTAATAAAACTGTCCCAGAGAGATTTTCCCCCAAATGTAGTTTCTGTCAAGTGTCCAGAATTTAGTCCCTAAAGGTTTGGTCTGTCAGTGCCTCAGCAGAATAGGAAGTGTAGTTCAGTGCATTTATAGGTGGATGAACATAAAGCACAACATCATGGCGATTATTTTTAGCTGTGTGTTAAGCTGTGTTATGTACTGGTTACTGTTATTGTGCTGCTGTGCATCAATCTATTACTCTATCCCCTATTTTTAATACTGCTACTTGCACATGCTGCAGTATTGTTCAGCCTGTTTGTGCTGTTGGCCATGAAATGAAAAACAATGCTTCCATAAGGTGTTGGTGCAGGGTATTCCAGCTGTCCTTCTCCCTTTAAAAACTTTCCAGTTCCTCCTCTGTAATTCAGAAGTGTTTCCTGGCCCGATGCAATATATAATCTCTCAAGTGAGTTGTGGATATATATCCAGGGGCCTCCTCCAATGGGAGGCACCCAAGAGGCTGGTGGCATCCTAACCAAATGGCAGAACCACCTCACCAGGCTCCTGTCAACATGCAGGAGTAGTGGGTCTACTCAGAGATCCCACCGGATGTTTCACCTCTTCACTGTATCTTCTAAGGCTGAGAAACCCTACAGAGGAAACTCATTTTGGCCACTTGCATCCATAGCCTTCTTTCAGGAATTACTCAGATTTTAAGATCATAGGTGAGGATTGGGATCAGGTGGACTGATAAATCGAAAACTTTTCCTTTCAGCTCAGCTCCTTTTGTTGCCACAGATACAGCTTCCCATACCTCGTGAATACAATCCCAAGATATTTGAACTCCCTTGCTAAATGTGATGTTACTGGCATGAAATGGAAACTGCTTTCAGATTATGTTTTAGGGAGATGAAGGCAAGACAAAAAAACAAAACCCCAGATTATTTTAGCCCATTGATAGATGGCTGCCAAGCAACCTGATGGTGTCTTGTGTAATTAAAGTTTTGTTAATATAAATTAAATGTAACTGTTGTTAAATACAAATTATGCTTTAAAAGGGTGTTAAAGGTGCATAAAAACTAATTATTTTAGCCAGTTGTACGCGGTTGCTAATCAACATGACATCATAATTTCTGATATTAGTAGCATGTACTTATGTGCCAAGTGTGTTTATTTGTTTTTAGTATTTTGTGTGGAGTTTAATTCAATTTCCCATTGTTGTTATTACTGTTGTCATTAATATTGAGTGCAGATGAGGTGGGATGAGCAGCCACAGCGGAATGGCACAGATTCTTCTTCTACTTTGAAGAAAAAAATTTATCCCAAATGTTTTTTGACTCTTCTCTGAAAGAGGGCATCTAGTGGCCATTAGAGGAACCACATCTTTAAGCCACAGTAAAGCTGTGAAGGTTGCAGCTGAATTTGTTTTAGTGCCCCGTGGAGTTTTCTTCTTATGAAATTTTTAGTGTCTCTCCAAAATATCATTCTTTCAATGTTTTTTCCCCATGAAATATTTGCAAAGCTGATTTTTGATCATTTAGGAACCTGCATTGTTTATAATCATATTACTGGGTGTGTGAGGGTAATTGTGAAAAAAAAAAAAAACGGAATAAATGGCCTATGAGCAAAATCACAAAAACAACCCGATAAAGTTTCATATAAAAACTTATTTATAAAGATTTGATGTCGAGTAAATGTATCATGTCTAAATAACAAAGAGAATACATAGTCAAGAAAGAGAGAGTAGATTTAAATATATAGATGTATTAAAGTGGTAAATGTGCTGTGTAAGTTGCTTTTATATCCCATGCCAAAAAGCCCATCCACAAAAACCACCAGGACATGCCACAAATACCATTTCGTGGTTTATTATCCCAGCTGCTCATGAGAGGAACACCATTGTGTTATTTATTTTATTTCAGTTTTTCTCAGACTCGTGACATTTAGCTGTGTATTTTTCTTTGAAGTACTTGCCAGTGCTCCGCCAGCACTGAAGGTCTTTGTAGTGGGGTTTTGAGCGACACCTGAAGCAGCCAGCAGAGGACCTCAGCATTGATCGATGAGGATTTTGCAGGCAGAAATTCAGTTCCTGGTCTTTGCAGCTGAGAGCGACTCTACAGGAAGGATCTACAAACTTCCATCAAAATGGAAAATGCTGACTGAAAGTGAATAACAGATTCTCAGTTTTTCCTCTATTGCATTTTCATTTGAAAAGGGAATATGATGCAGAATCAAATGGCAGCTGAATGGCAGCTGACTGAACACAGACAACCTTTGAATCTTTCGCTGAATAAAGCGATTCATGCGTTATTCTTGTCCTGCTTTCCTGGCTTCTCTTTTTGCTGATCGTGTTGTATTTCTTTCAAAGTTGAGCGTAGGAAGGCTATCAAATTCTGGATGCTAATGTGATGATCATTAACCAGTAGGCCACACACACAGACACACACTCATAAAAAAAAAAAAACACACACACACACACACTTACTAGTGAGTTGCAGTGTTTGGAGTGCTTAAGCTCTGATGTTTTGCTTTGTAACTAGAACCCAAGTCACTCCGTGGGCCCCAAATCCTGGAGCCTAGTAAGTCCATACCCACTCCCCACTCCATTGTTGATGAAATTTCTGGAAAGACAACCTGTTTGTGTAACTGCAGCGAGTGCTGAGTCTCTGCAGAGCTGAGTGGGGCCTCTGGGTTCGTGGGAGGGGGTGAGTAGGAGAGGCTGTGGATGGTGCCACAGCCTGCGTGCCTGTCTGACCGCAGCTCATCTGAAAACATTTTGGAAGTGTTTATTTCTCTACCTTTACTATCAGTTGGTGAGGCATCATTATCGTAGGATGAGTAAAGACCAGTTTGGCATGCTCATTTTCTAAGCTCTGTTGAGCGAATTAGCTTACTTTTGCACTGAAGTTGCACTAATGAGTATTTTTGGATTATAAATGAGTCTATGTGTACTGGCAGAGGAGCCACTTATAATAATAAACTGAGCTCCAGCAGGGATTTTGATGTCTTTTACCTCTATAAGGTTGTGAGACTGGATCTGAAAGGGAAGTCTTAAAACTGCATTCCTTTTAATAGCCAGCAGGGGGTGACTTCTCTGGGAGTTTGATGTTTGATGGAAAAACACTGCTCACTTCATCTATGACCTGGGGAAACCCTTTCCTGAGGAGTTTATGATCTCAATCTCTGATTGTAAGTCTCACTGAATAGAGCATGATGTTCATTTTGGAAATTATGGCCTCTTTTAGGGTTAAATAAACAACAAAGGAGGGTATAATTTAGGGCAGACCTACCTGGTCATTGGCAAGTTGCTACCATATAAGTGTACAGTGGTAGTCAGCTTCCTTTAGATCCACCCCTTGCTTGTGACATCAGGTTTTAAAATATCAAGTGCTGTACTAACTAACCAGTGGGTGACATTAATCTTGTATACATAGTCTATGACCTGACTAGACACTCAGTCCATCATCATCAGGCAGATGGAGGTAGAACAAGCAAACACTGTCACCGCTCAAAAAGTCTTGTACAGTTTTTAAATCCAAATGTGACTCTTGCTCTGCACGGAACTTGCAATAAAATGTACAAAATAAAGCTGCAATCAGACAAGCATTTAGTCAAATCTCCAGTTTGGCTAATATTTAATCTATTCAAATGCGTGTGAAACAAACATTACAGCAGTCTAAGGAGCTTGGAAAGAAAAGTGTCTGGATTTCTTTAAGTTTCTTGAAGATGTTTCACCTCTCATCCGAGAAGCTTCTTCAGTTCTAAAAGCAAATGGTGGAGCGAGGAGTGAAAGAAGCCATTTATGTCCACTGTGAACGACCATCTTTGAACAGAGTAGGTGGTTTACGACACCAGCTGTCTGCTATCTATAATCCAGTTTTGAGATCCCTTCCCAGACGCCTTAACGCCCACTCACATCCTGGGCCTTTTGACCTCAGGTAATCACATGATAGGGTGGGGCTAGGTTTCACAATGCGTTCACCCGAAACCTTGGCTGATTGAGACCCACACCCATTTTCACACCTGGGCTTGTGTGATTAGGTAGAGGATCCACAGGGGGTCCATGACCCTCTTGGGGGACACTCCCATAAGGCTTTAAATCTGGGACTCTCCACCATTTGCTCTTAGAACTGAAGAAGCTTCTTGGATGAAACGTCTTCAAGAAACTTAAAGAAGTCCAGATGCTTTTCTTTCC